>JAURVB010008029.1:0-30165 GCA_033002965.1 Piper betle | reverse complement strand
TGTATATATATGTGTATATATATGTGTATATGCGTGTGTGTATATATATATCCCTCCCTCTCTCTGGATGCCATAAAGAGTGAGGATATCATCTACTACTAAAATGGAGACTGTTGGAAATATTAGAACAATGGGGGTAGAAATTACAAACCTCGCAAATAGCGAAAGAGATAAAAAAACAAAAAAGAATTAATCACTATGGAAATCCTAATTTGAAGGAGAAATAATTCGAAAACATTATGGTGGATGCTTTTATTAAAGTGATACAATTTGACTAAAGATCATCAATCGCTACAAATATATATTTCTACATATCAGCGCTACAAATCTTCATGAATATCAGTCATTATATTTATGTACTTGAAAGTGAGTGCACTTAGTAATGTATTTGTGTGATCTACTTATCGAGTAAGGGATATTTGTACTAGAGTACCATATTAATATAGATGGTTTTAATTGCTGCTTGTCGTATGAATTGGCATATTTGATCAAATTTAAACTACTGCAAGAGCATTGAAGAAAATTGCTCGAGTAACTAAAGTGGTAACCAAAGAAAGATGTAATGCTGATTTCTATTATGGATATATTAGGCAGATAGGTTTGCTTACTGATCAAGTTTTGCGCTTAGTTGAAGGCAAACTATTGTTGAAGACCTTTCGTCCAAAAATGATGAGTTTGATGAAGAAAGTACATATTGTGGCCATCTTATTTAATTAGTAATGGCTGGAAAAGAGTACTTTATATAAAAAGCAGAAGCCAATTTTATTGGATTGGGGGATGGAAAGACCAAATTTCTTTGGTCATCAAGTAACATTACAAATAACCAGGAATAAAATTAATTATTTGCATTGATGATAATAGCAACTGGTTGATTGATAAACAAGAAAATTGGTCTTCAAGGTTGAAGCTAGGTTGCGCGCGCACACACACGTACATACCAGATCCACCTTTAGACTGCATGACTTACCACCGCCCTTTGTCTCCACACACATAGAAACACACACACATACCAGATCCACCTTTAGACTTCATAACTTACCACCACCCTTTGTGTAATGGCTGGAAAAGAGTACTTATTTAATCAGAAGCCCAATAATCAATGTAAAGCTATCTCAAGTATATGAGCCAGTTTTTTTGGAAGCTGAATATTCTTCTTTACATATATGCATGTCGGCGGCAGGGTGACGTGGCACCTGCGGCGGAATCGACGATGAGCCGTGATTCCAGCGTCGTGGAGGCCGGGCGACACCGGGGGCGCTTGGGGCATCACAGCAACGCCGCGGCGGGGCCTGGCGGCGACGATCGGTGGCCAGGCGACGCGGCGGCAGCGACCACGACAAGGGGGCGGCGCGGTTTGGACGGGGAAGAGAAAATGGGTCGGAGGTTTGATTGATGGCAATATCGTAAATAAGACTTGACTCGCCAATGTCTCGAGTAAATAATAATAACTAACTCGGAATAAATACTAAAAAAAATCTATAAAATAAGAAAAATTCAATAAAATAAAATAAACACTACAACATTATAATGACATTTTATAACTAATAACCCACACAAATTCCGCGTAATGCGTCCTAACGCAGTAAATGGCCTAAACTAATTCCATGATCAACTATATATAAAATAAAAAATAATTGGCATACTCTCATATATTCTGATAACTCATTCTTTTCTGTTGTATTCATAATGTTATCATCATATACTTGGGTACGTATGACCCTCATTGCTCGTACACCCGACTAGCGTCGAGTTAGTACGCATATTCTAAAACATACTCGACCTGAACCGACGATTGAACTGATCGGTTCATAAACATAAAACCCTGATTCAGATCACTGGTTTTACATTATGTTTATAATGTGATATTTTTGTTTTCGAAGATGGATCATACAAGTTTGTTATTAAATATCAAACACTCGGTCGGTCGTTCGGTTGGACAAAAAAATGTCCATGTTTGGTTTGTTTTAATTCAGTCAAATTCGGTCGGACATACTTTGGACATCGGACAGACGGATAAATTTGGACGTCCACGCCCACCCCTAGCATCTGCCTTGCCGGCATACTGACTGCCACTTACAAAACAATGAAAATCACTCATACATATATTGCTTAGCACTTAATTCTATATAAAAAATTCCGAAGATAACTTCATTCAAACTAAGAATATAACATTGCTGATTGCATACATCGTGAACTAATCGTACATAATATTGGCTAATCATGATAACACACATTCGAGAAGGGATAATAGCATAATCAAATCACCTATGCAATAATCAACAGGGAACAATATTAAGAGGCCACATAAAGTAGTGGAAATTTCAAGCTGTAATATCAGGCAAAATCTTGAATTTTTAAATCAGGACAGATTGAGTATCTAACATTTAAAAAATTCATAACTCGCAAAATACATACCCAAAAATGATAAAATTTATAGGAATGAAACTAGGATTTTAAAGTAATCTAATAAATTAAGAATCATGTCAATCGGAGTTGTTTGGTAAAAGTTGTAATTTTTAGCATTTGATAAAAAATTAGAAAAAAATCTAAAATGTGGTACATGGACAAAGAATTTCTTTTGGAGAATCGGTCGTAACACAATTCAGGGTCTATCAGGAATAGTAAAGTTATATGTTGTTAAATAAATATTAGATTGATGGAAATAACAAGTTAAAGAATCCATTAGCAAAGGTTATTAAATATAAAAGTAAGTCACAATGTTCCCCAAACAACAATTGATGAGTTTGTTTTTTATATGAAAAGTGTTTTGGCAAGCGATAATAAGTTGTTGGGTTCTTTTTATAACTCAAAGAAACTAATGAAGAAGATAGGAATGAGAGTAACAAAAATATATGCACGTTCAAATGAGTGCATGTTATTTTATAAAGAGACATTACATTCACAAGAGTGCCTACATTGCAAGGCTGAAAGATATCTAGCAACAAAGGAAGATGGTCATCGGAAGAAGCGCCTCAATGCTAAAGTGTTGCAATATATTTCTATTATTCCAAAATCACAAAGATTATCCATATCACGAAAGACCGTTGAACCAATGTCTTGGCAAGCCTACAATATAGGGGTCACTAGGGTAATGACTCACCCTTCACATGGCGAGGCATAGAAATATTTTAATAGGTGTCACCCCTCCTTTGCTTTAGATCCATGTAATGTAAGATAAGGCTTGTGTGCAGATGGTTTTAATCCATTTGGGTATCTAGGAGAGTCGTATTTTATATGGCTTGCCGTTATCACTATTTATAATTTGTCATCGTGCATGTGCATGACACGTCAATTAATGTTCATATCTTTGCTCATTCCTAGAAAGTACAATCTTGGTCAGAATAATGATGTATATCTCAGACCTCTCATAGATGACTTGAAATTATTATGGGCCGAGGGTGTTAAGAAATGGGAGGTTTCACTAAGACAAATTTTATATGCGGGCAGCTTTTGTGGCAGTTAATGATTTCTCGACTAACGGAATTTTATCTGGATGGAGCACCCAAGGTAGGCTTGCTTTCTCTACTTGTATGGAAGAAACAAAATCTTTCCATCTGCAACACTCTGGTAAACCTTGCTGGTTTGATTGTCACTGACAACATTTTCCTCCAAGTCACCCATTTTGATGATAAAGACAACAATTTTTTGAGAAATAGAGTTGAAAAACATGGATCCCGACCAATATTAACAGGCGAGGAGATCAAATTAAGAGTAAATGCAATGCCTGAAGTAGAATGTGGGCCGTGATTGAAAGGTGATGAAAGACTACCAGGTTTTAGAGTTAATCACAATTGCCGTAGGAAATGTATCTTTTGGGAATTGTCTTATTGGGGCTCTTCATTAGTATGACATAATATAGATGTCATGCATGTGGAGAAAATATTGTTCAAAAATTTATTCTATATGTTAATGGGTACAAAAGGGATAAAGAATAAGGATAATTGTAAAGGTCGAAAAGATATTGTTGTGTACTATAATTAACCATAATTGGAGTTGAAAGACAATGGACACCACTCGATGATGCCTAAAATTAGTCAATCAGAAAGTAAGATGTAGAAAATGTTTGTCAATGAATTATGAAAAAGAAATTACCTGATTGATAAGCTTCAAATAATTCAAATTGTGTCAAAGAAGATTACAATGTTGGTGGACTTAAAAGTCATTATTGTCATGTTTTCTTAGTGACGATCATGTATTGTGCCTTTTGTGATCTAATTCCTAACCCTTTGTGAATGTAGTGACAAAGTTGTGTTATTTCTTCATAGATGTCACATCAATAAGCTTAGTTGTCAAGCATTATGAATAATTAAAAGTGGACATCTCGCTACTTTGCAAGTTAGAGAAGATCCTACCACTGAGGTTTTTTATTCAATGGAGCATCTACCTGTTCATTTAGTTTTCAAGGCCTGCGTATGTGGACCACCTCATTATAGATGGTTGTATCTTTTTGAATGATTTATCAAATATTTAAAGATAAAAGTATCAAATAATGCTTAACCATAGGGTTCAATATGTGAGGCATATATTGTAGAAGAAATATCATAATTCTGTGATTTTTATTTTGAATATGACATTCCATCATCCTCAACAAAATCCTGATGATGGTTCAAGAGGTAGGATTGGTTGTCTATCAATATTTTCACATCTGGTCGAGCAATTCCTCCTACTAATGATTTTCAGATGCTTAAACATAATGAACTACATGTGGCCCATAGTTATGCCTTTTTGAATTTTGAAGAGATTGGACCTTATGCCGAGTATGTGCAATCAAAATTGATTTATAGAAATAAATATTTTTTGTTTTTACAAAATGCTTTGACAATCATGAAAGTAACTTAAGGATCTAGTAATATAATTTTAATATGACTAACAATTGTTCATTATTAAATATGTTAGTCCTTACTTATAGGTTTATACAGAACATGAATTTCAGATTGATAATTGTATTCTCACCATATGCTATGGTCCATATCAAAATGTTAGACATTTTAAAGGATATTATACAAATGGCTATAAATTTCAAATCAACATCTATGATGACCTAGAAATAGCATCTCATTCACTGGCTGATTGGGATATAAATGATGAAGTTGACATAAAAGAATTGTATGTTTCACGATAAAAGAAGATATGAAGAGACTCCATCTTTAGATTTAGAATCAATATCTGAAAATGAATAATAATGCAACAAGTAATAATATATATTCTTTGGAATACTTTTGTAGTCCACGTATGAGAAAAAATAAATTTCAAAATCATTTTTTTAAAACTTTGTGATTGTAGATAAGGTTCGTGGTCGTTCGCTAGTTTGGCACGGAAGTGGGTCACATGGATCCGGATGCTATGGTAGGGGTTATGTGGATGAGCTGATTGCATCACCATCAGATGAAGATGCGCATATGGTCCCCATTAGGTGGCGATGTGAAGGGGCCTCGTGCAGATGCCACAGATGAGGATAGTTCTTGGCAACCTTGAGGACCGAACAGACCATATACATCGTGCATTGATGTATCTTCTTGAGCCATGTTTCATCCTGTTACAGGGATGTAATGTTTTCATATTCCTAATCTGGTATTGTGAATTTAGTTTTAATGGAGATCTGGGATCATCCTCTTCTAATTATTTTTGTGAATTTTATAAACTTCTTGATTCGAGTATGCCTAGACAGATTAGTCTCACAATTAAGGGCAAGTCGCATGGATGGTGAAATTATATGAAAATTCAATTTATATTAATTACACATGAAAAAATATACTTACTAGTTTGTAATATTGTTTAATTTTGTTTCAGGTGAGGTATACATGATGGCCAGAGGATGAGCAACGGCCACAAGCTACCTTCTTTGAGGCAGCCCCTAAGTTATATAAGGGGATGATGAAGCAAGTGAGGGAAGTAGCACTCATACAGTTGAACATATGGGACCTTGCATATTGTGTGGAGGAAGGTTAACCAACTTAGATTAAGTCGATCATATGGGAGTATCTCATCCGGCATAATTGGGTTACTCCCAGGATCTATTAGAGAATAATAAGAAAAACTAGATGATAGAGAAGGAAGGTGAAGGAACCCGTAGTGTTGGTGGATCTTTTAGTTTAGAGATCCATGAGAAAGAAGGTGAAGGAACCTGCAGTGTTAGTGGATATTTTAGTTTAGAGATCCATGAAAAACGCTTGGTATGATTACTTTCCTTAAATCATTTTGTTCATCATTCAATTGTGTTGTAATTTATGTAAGTTCTTTTGCAATACAAGAGAAAGGGTTGGTGGCCTGTTTTATGGTCAGTTTTGTTTGACCATACACACCGGAAAGACAAAAAGAAGGGTGCATATGTTGATAAAAAGTCTAAGGCTGTGGTGATAAATTTTCATATTTTATTCTATTTCTCCTTGTTGTGAAATGTTTAAATAAGCAAATAAGTGAGTTTAAACTTCCAATTAGAAATATACTGGAGTGGTGAAGTTTGCACAAGTTAGTTTGATTCGAACTACGACATTGCAACAGTAGAGTAAGCGAAGAAACTTGGGTTAGAGGAACTTTTGTGTTCTATTTGCTTAGTAGGAGAAAGGCCGATGTGAAAATCAAACATTTTCTGTTTGATGAATATAAAATTGTTATATAAATGTATAATTATTATGTAAAATATTGATTATGAAATTGTGAAATGTGAAATGTGAAATTTACATAGCTACAAAAATTTTCTATTGTTCTATTAACAGGGGAGACTCAGTCAAATTTTTTTAAAATCATGTGCTTTATAATGATTTCATTACCAAAATGCAAAAATATCTAACTTCCTTTAGCATTTTGACACATGGTATCACCTATTTTGTGCTTGTTTTCTATTTTAAAATTGTTAACTGATTTATGCTAATAAGTAACGTTTTTTCAGGTTTGGCACCAAGAGTGCATAGAGTCGACATATGGTACTAATCCATTATAAATTTTATCAACGACTGAATTTGTGGTCTTTAGTGACCGGACTTCCTAAAGCTGATGACCGATTTCCAACTAGTGCAAGTTACTAAGTAAACAAGAAAGAGGGAAAAGTTATGTTTAACAAGTTGACCACATAACAAGATGTTCGATAAGATAAAATAAGAATTAACGTGAGGCTAAACACTTAATGTTAACGATAGGTTAATCGAACTAGAGATAAACATGATTAAAGTTGTCTTGTAGTTAAATTGTACTTATGGGTCAATTGTACTCAAGAGACGATATATGTCTAAGAAGATGCTTTCTAGATTGTGTATATATGTTAGGAGTTTTAGTTACATAGACGGTTAGGGGTTTAATTAAACAGATAGAACTTCCTTAGTATTTTTCTCCTCGGTAGGCTAAGGAAGTGGGTAATTAGATCTAAGATGGATAAGGAGGTATATAAGGATCAAGAGAGAGGCTCTCCTCTCATTATTCAGGTCGACTTGCTGCCGCTCCTTGGCTGTGACGTCCAACTCCTTCCCACCCCTCTTCATTGGCTTCTTGTGGAGAAAAACCCTTCCAACCTTCTTAAATCAAGAATTGATAAGTTTGGATCAAGTTTTAGTCAGTTGTGTTAGGAAGAAGAGCAAGGGCTTGAGTTTTTGGAAAATTAAATGAGGATTTAAACTTAGTAATTGAAACCTTGATCTTAATTCCATGAAGTTTATGCATGCATATCATGAATCAGTATGTTTTATTGAATGTTCAATCAAATTATGTATGAATTGCTTGTAGGTTCATGTGTTTATTGAAGTTTCACGAAGCAATTACATATGATTGTTATGAAAAGCTAAGATATAATTATTATTTAATTTTATGTCATGTTTTGATGTTTAGAATATTGGTTATCATGATAATTATGCAAATCATAAAATAGAACAATGAATCAGGATTGATAGTGTGATTTATTTCATATTTAAGAACTATTTTATGAATTGTATGTTCTTTGTCCACCTAAGAAAAACCCTGAGAAAGTAGAGTACATCATAATGGATGAAAAACTTGTTGTAAAACTTGATTTTATGCTCAAAAAGCTTGAAAACCAAAACATTACTTCACAAAAATTGAATGAGAAATAGAAAAACCAAAATAGGTCTTCACTGCATTACCACGGATCTGGGTAGCAGTGTTGTGGCGCAGGAAAAATAGAAATAAAAATCAATGGCTCAACACTATGCACCATGGCATCCAAAACTAGGTCGTCCAGCACCATGGTGCCTAAACCCTAATTTTTGGTTATTCTATGCACCTATCTTATAATGGCTACAACTTTGTTTGTAGAATTCGGATTCAAGTGATTCCTTTTGCATTATGACTATCCTTATCTCTAGTTTCTACCTTTAATATTTAGAAGCTTTGGCTTAATAGTTCTAGAGATATATATTTTTAAACTTGGGGGTTTAAAACCTAATTTCATGTTTAATTGCTAGGTTGATGACTAGTTAACCAGTTAATGATGATTGTCTGGCGTTGTATGCTTAATATAAGTATTGTTTTGATGTTGTATGAGCATCATATCTATGTCATGTCATATCATCTAAGAATGGGTTCGCTAGACCGAGCATTAATATAGGGCATATTATTGTTCAATCTAGGAGTAACAATGCTAAATGAGTGAGCGAGTTGTGGGGATCTTGTGCTCAAGATCTACTAAAAAAACTAGAAGATCTCTTGAACTCGACTCAAGATCAAGTGAGTTTTGAGCACAGATGCTCAAGATCCTCGTGAATAATTTTAATGGTTCCAAGCTCAACTGAGCTTGAATTTATTTAAATGCCAAATTTTTAAGAGCTTGAAACCAGCCCAACTTGATTAGGTTTGAAGCTGGTTCAGCTTGAAACCAACTCTTAAATTGGGTCATTATGGGTGGAGTAGATGTATTTATAGAAACTAGGAAAGGTTGAAGTGTGATTTACAAAACAATGTGGGACTATCCAATGAGATAAAGAAAATGAAAATATTGTTATTGATTGACAAAACAATGTGGGACAATCCAATGAGATAAAGAAAATAAAAATGTTGTTTATTTGACCACAAATGATTACAACCATTTTACCCATTACGCCTTACGAGCCACAATGTTTGTTAAAGTAGTATTTATTATGATCGTATAAATAAAATAAAATATTTACCATAACTGACACCAAACTTAATGAATTAAAAATCTAGTAGATATTAATTCATTAAATCTATTATTATATATTATACAACCGAGTCAAGTTCAAGCCGAGTTACGAGTCAAATTTGAGCCGAGTTACGAATCGAGTTCGAGCTGAGCAAGCTGAGTTACCAGTCGAGTTATAATCATGTCAATCGAGTCGAGTTATAGATGAATCGATTCAAGTCGAGTCATAATTGAATAGATTCGAGTCGAGCACTTTATTGCTCAAACTCGACTCTTGGAATTCGCGTTTGAGATTAAGCATTTATATGTCGAGTTTCAAGTCGAGTCGAATCAAACCGAACGCCAAATGCTAGCAGCCCTATATTGGAGGACCATCAAGTGGCGTCGAACATACACAAGACAACAATCCAAGTCAATGTTTATTCGTATTTGAGGAGTTTGAAGATACTCTATGTTTATGTGTAATTAGACGAATTAAGCCAATGTTTCATATTTTTAACATGTTATCGTGTTATTTTACATTATTATGATTTAATGTGTGTTGTGGGGCACAAGGCTTATCAAGTTGTCATGTCAAAGTGCAAGTTTGCAAATGAAGCATGGTTTTGGGCATCTCCCTTTGGCAAGGACCAGAATCATTAACTAATGGCAAGTGTCTTGACGGTGCCAGTGATTATTAGTAGTTTTTCAATGGGAACCAATATGTGGGCTATGATGTTATGCTCGAAAACAATCACAATGACCAAACTCTATCTTTTTTATGTAATTTGGTTTTCAAATAACAACACAAGGGCTGATTAATTATTTTCAAATGAATGTAGGCTACATGGAAAGGGCTAGTCTATTTGCTTTCTAATAGCTATATCACATGAAGGAACTATATAATCAAATGTAAGATACGTCACAAGGACGAATCAACATGTTTTCAATTTTTTATCAAAGTTAACTTACTGATGGTTTCACATCGAAATTGAATAATCAGCAGTTAAATAATATGATTTTTTATGTATATGTTAATATTAAATTAAGTAGAAGTTATGCTATTATATATTTTAGTTGGTTCAAGATATGTTCAATTCATGAATGGTGTGATTAAGTTAAGTATGTATGAATGATGTTTATTCAAAATTTTGTCTTCTTTAATCAAATGTTGTTTGAACATATTTTCCTATTATATTTACTTTATATGTAAGTAGTAGATGAGCTAGGTGATTATGCTAGTAAATGCTCGGATATAGGTCATATGCATGTTAGAAAATTGGAGTGTAACACAAGCAATCGGGAATGACTTCTAAAAGCGGATTGGCACAAAATGAGCAAAGCTAATTAATAATCCAAAAGTGGCATCAAACACCATGTACAGTGCTAACGAAAGTACTGCAAAAGACAAACATCAAACTTCCTTGTTTTAAAATATAATGTATTCTTGCATGCAAATAAGAATTCAAATCAAATGACTCGCATGTAATTGTAACAATACTAATGTATACAATCTAACCCTACAATATACTATCATTACTAACATAACACAGATAACTAACATCATACTACATCAAAATACCCATATAGGAAACTAAACTTACATTAAAAAACTAACACTTAAAACCATGCAAATCTGTCAAATAAATTATCTACCTACAATAGTCCATCATGGATAATCACAAATGAGAAAAAAAACATCATGAAATGGCATCCACAAGAAATCAAACACCTAACATTCAATAAATAATAACATAGAGGAACAAAACGAAACTAATAAGAAATAATTATCAAATTGTTGTTTCTACTTCAATGTATCGTGCAACTACACCCATCAAACAAGTAATAGAGTGACAAGTGAGTATTATTTCCATGAGAATTTGATGTTCTATTATATTGATGAGTGCTAAGTTATTAAACCTACTGAAATGTCTATAGAAAGTATTTGATATGTTGAAGATCTACTTTAAAACTAGCTAGTCAAGTGAGGGTATGGAACTAGTATACTACTATAATTTAGAAAATGATGCAAAGGTTTGAAGATAGAAAATAATAGCCAAAGATGGATCTAGGATGGGTAACTTTACATAGTTGATAAGTAGTATATCTTGTTATGTTAATCAAGTTATACATAGTTTTAATTGGTATTCAAGGAGAAAATTTTAATTGCAATGGACTCTTACATCATATCACAACCTACTACCGAAACATCATTTCACATTTTTGTGCAAAAAAAACTAAGTTAGTGCATTATAATCTATTCTCTTGTATGGACATTTATGATTCTAAGTCATTCTTGCAGTTAAAAATCATAAACTACTTCGTCCATAGATATCATCTGATCTGCCTCTTCCTATATCTAGATTGAATTTCTCAATCATGTAAAAGTGAACAACTTTTTAAAACATTAAGAATAGGTGTGAATTAATCAACTTACAATTAGTGTTACAAGGCAATACAAATAAGATATATTACATATTAACCAAGAGTCATCATACAAACTAGATCACTAAAGTTTACCCCGTAAAATCATAATAGTACAATATGAAGCTCATTAAAAAGAAACATTGAGAAGAGAAAGGAAAAGTTATGCAAATCTATGACGATGATGGCCTGATGTGAACTTCTCTTATGGAGTGCTGCTTATTTGCAACTTTCCACAGCTTCTTCTCTACAACTATTTAATCCTTCTTCAGATTGGTGGGGTGGAACATGAAAAGGTGAAAGATAAAGAGATGAAGAGTTGGTTTCTTCTTCTATGCATTTTCTAATCTTTGTCCTCCTTTGCAATGTGAGTGAGTGAAGGAATATATAGCTGATGGGGGTAGAACTCTGTCGAATGTGCAGTAGCTTCTCGTAAGTTCCTTCTTCCAAAGTAAGGCAAGTATTGACTCCATCATATACTCCAGATAATGCATGCATCCTTGTCCCCTTGTCTCCTTGTCTCTACATGGATGGTGGTGTTGGTAGAGTTGTTCCTTGTGGTTCAAGTTGTTCGAACATGTCAAACTGGTGGAGGAAATTTCCTTTCATCTTCCATTCAAACCAATGTATATGAGTGGCTACTTTAATCATTGGCAATGGCTGTATGTGTTCCTTATTTACTCCTCAAGGCATCCATTTGAGAATAGGGGATTTGGTGTAGTTGGTGGATCTATCCAAAAGTGGGGAGCTAGTACAGGTAAGCAGATTTCCTTCCTTGGTCAAAAGCATATCAAGGGATTTGCAAGTCTAAACATGTTCAAGTCCAATCTTTGCATATCTGATTATCCTCGGATATACTTAAAGTGGTCTATCCTAGGTTGGTAGTGGAGTAGTTTGATCCCAAATGCAAGCATGCACAAGTATTGTTTATTCTCTTACAAAGTATGATTCTTTATTTAAGATTGGATGTCGATTTAAGCATATTTGCTATTACTTGTGATATTTCAAAAATTTTAAATCTAAGCTAAAATTGCTAACAAAAATGGTGCTAGGCATGAAAAAGATAAATAAAAGCTATCAAAATATTACGTTAATTTACGAAGTACCAAACCTCTAAACTTAAACTTTGCTAATCCCTAGCAGAATAAATTGTTAGTAGTCAACCCCAAATCTTCAAAACAACTATCAAATAATGGACTTATCTACACAAGCAAAAACAATGAGCAATTTTCACACAACTGATTATTCCTACCCCAATACGCAACCAAATTGAGACCAATTGGGAACGTTGTGGGTGTAGGTAGTTCAATTCACCATAAGTCTCGAAGCCAGGAGATTCTCTCCATGATATTGAATCCTAATATTAATGAGGATTAGAAAGATTTATTATGTTGTAACAGAGTCAGGGCTAGATCTTCAAAAACGGGAAAATAGAAAAACAAGTAAAGGCATCACTAACTTCCGAAATTTCTTCCATTGATCATTGTGCTCAATAATAGTAGTGACTATAATTTTCTTTTCCATAAATGCACTTCCCTTGCTGTTCCTTCTTCTTTTTCAAAAGCTTTTTGTTAAAAAAACAAACTACAACACCACCTTGTGGCCTCAATATAAAAATATTCATGATCAAATAATTCTCTCAATTCTTCCAAAAATTGCCTCCCTTCCTTTATTCTTTTTAGTCTCACACCTTCTTCCGTTATGAAGTGTTCGTAGATAGTCCTTTCTATCTTATGTGCTCATTGACCCATGGAAAAAACCCCTAGTTAGTCATGTTAGGTCAAGGTGAAAATAATAGATCTCTTATAAATAGGCTAGGGCTATAACTATGTTAGGGATGCAAACAGAAGGTCAATGTAAGGCAAAAATTGTCTAAAACGTGATTACATTGGGAATGACTAATTTGGGCCTGGGTGACCATGTCACACCTAATTCATTTCCTAACTAACCATAAAAATTCTCTTACGCTTCAAGAATCCTGGATTGAGATTCAAATTCCTCTTTCCCCTAAACTTACATGAATTTCTGTTTAATCTAACAAGGTTGAGCACTAGGTTAGACAATAATTCAGTTACCATGAAAACATATCTCACAGAACTCACCTATACTAAATTATTCCTAACCATATCATATCATTATTTTCTAGCATATTCTGTCAAAACAACTTATTCCATAGAATGCATAATGGTTAAATATATACAGAGCAAGTGCGAATTGTCTTCCCCCAAAACTAAGTCTTACTGTGCCCTTAGAGTTAATGACAAATAGTCCACAATATAATAGTTTGATCACCGCACAAGCAACAAAATGACAAGCAGGAAGAAATAAAGAGGATAGGGAGTGAGAAATGCTCATTAGATTTATTAGTTATCCTCGTCTGAGCTGAGGTTGGCCATGCTAAAGTGACAAGTCAATGGGTCTTCTAGGGCTCCTCCCAGATGTGTTGCTACCTCGTCTTCTTCTTCTTCACTTTCTTCTCTTCGAGGGGTGGGCATTTTTGGAAGTGACGCGTTGGCAGTTTTACTTTTCTTCCATTGCTCCACTAGTGGTGCCCTGGCATCACTAGGTTTTTCTTTGCTCTCATGTTGTTTTGTCCCTGAAGTATCTGGAAATAGTGATTTATGGACAACTGGCACATTATATATTTATTAATTTTCGCTGCTTCACATTGGCCCTGCATGTATTTGTTCACTCCATCAAATTGATGATCTTCTACTATATTTCTCGATTCTCTTTCAATTCTTCTAGTATCTCAGCTTCAAGTTTGTGCCCTCCCATCATTGGTCCATCAGTTGAGGCCCTAGCAGTGATGGCTAGCCTGACTTTGATCGTTTCCTCATTATTCTCATTTTACACCCTAGATGCCTCAAAACCATAATCCCTTTGAAAGCGTGACTGAGCCAATAATGTTATTGTAAATAATCTATCCCGCATCCACCTTCCTTTTGTCTATCATGGCATACAACAGGATAGTTTTGTTCGGTGTAACATGTAAGGTGTGTGTGTTTGGAATTTGCCAACTACAGATCAACATTGGTTGTGTTTGCCTGTGGCCCATGCAACTTCCTTATCTACCTATAACATCCCATGCCAAGTTCATTTTTAAACCGAACCAAAACATTACATTAATTAATATTGCTATCTCTTAACTTAATTAAATGGAAGACCACACCCACAAAACCCGTTAAGATCTAAACCTATTTGGCGTTTTGGATAGAAGACAACCACTACCCATAACTGCAAGAAGCAAAAAAAAAAAACAAAGGGAATAAAAACATTATTCACAATATTATAAATTATTGAAAATATAATTTTCCAAAACATGTGTTATTAAATCTGTATACAAAGGCAAGGGTAAAGATTTTTGATGACCAACATAAAATGGGAAAGTTGCATAAAACAACACGACAACCACACAACGGGAGTATGTGTATGTGTGAAGACTTTATCATCCCTTCTATCCGCCAACGACACTCTAGGCACACCACCTACGATAAATATTAAAAAAGAAAAAATATGTTAATACTAAGTTATACAACAAGTTACCAGTCCCAAAATAAAATAACTAAAATATTAAACTGGCATATGAACTTAGTATTTCATATTAAAGTAAAAAAATAGGGATAGTGCACCACAAGAAGAATCACACAACACCTAAAGGAAACTACACTAGCATGCGACCCACAGCTGATCAAGCTGCACCTTTTCTCCTATCCTCTCCAATTCCACCATGCTCCCCTCCTATGAGCTCTGAAGGCAAACCTAGTACACTGCAGTCATGACGTACGCCATAGAATATGGTACCCGTAATCCTATGCCTCTCCGGGTGTGAGATGCTCATAGATGCAAGGGTAATAATGATCAAGCAAGAGGAGAAAGTAGAGTGTTGCGTCAATCTCACGGACAACGAAACAACAAGGCTCCGTAATAGGTTGAGCTCTGGGACTTACCCCTCGAAGTGGAACTTAATTTAAATCAATTGTTATATATATATATGTATTTATAGATTATAATATATGAATAAAATATAACTTGAAAAAGAACAATGACAAAATAATAGCACAAGAGTTACCAAAATACAAGATTTAATGAAACTATAGGTATACAAAATTAAAGTTCTAGATATGGTCAAAAGTTATATGACATTCATCAAATGTTAGAAAGAAAAAGAGGATTAAATAAGAACATACAGAAAAGAATAATGGCTCACCACAAATTGAACGACAAAAATATGTACTTGAAAGTATTGTTGACAGACGGATACCTCAACGTGAAACCAACTTTGATGACAAATTCCGACGAACTCTAAGCAGACAACAATGTTGAGAAAACTCAATAAAAGGTGAAAGGATGATAATAATACAAATTGGAATTTATGGTAGAAAAATGTGTTTATAAAGACAATGTTTTTAATAGAAAAATAAGAAGACAAAGAAATGAAAAGACAATGAAGCTTGGTTTAGGGAATTGAAAAGGTGTACATGAATGTATGTACAATTAATATACACAACCTACCATGTGGTATGCTCTATTTGTGTGACATGACTCATGACATCATTATAGCTCTAATTAAATTGTGCTTCTACAAATTGATGACTTTTGTAAAGGTACAACACTAAAAAGTCCTTAATTAAGTATGACGTCAAACCGGTGGCATGCATAAAGTAGAGGACAATCAATAAGTGGTGTGATAGTAGGCCAAAGGTCATATCAACTTAAGTATTTGATAAGATCTTTACACAAAATGTATGACCAAAACACCCCCCACAAAATGACCCCCCTAGGCGCTATTAACTACTAAAACACAACGCATGCCAGAGAAAACTACACCAGACAGGCAAACACATGAGCCAAAACCTTCTAAAACAAGGCACGAGCAATACCATCTCTCCATAGAACTGAGAACCAAAAGTCAAGCCAAACCAAATCGAACCAAAAAGCAAATTGAATCAAACCAAAGCCCAAACAAAACCGAATAACAGATAAATCCTAAGTCAAAGGGCACAAATTTTATTGAACCTCAGTTCATCCATTTTATTCAACTATAACAACATTTTTTCTCTACATGCCTTGGCAGAGAAGTTTAATTCTTGGATTGTCAAATATCCCTTGTGCTCTAGCTCAAAAGGTAAGTAGCATACTTTTCCAAATACAATTCTATACTAGGACATTCCGATTGGTGTCTTAAAAGATATGCGGTAAGCCCATAATACAATATCCAATTTGTGTGATCAATCCTTTCTAGATGGACTTACAACCTTTTCCAAGATTCACTTGATTTCTCGGTCGGAGATTTTGGCTTGCGCACTTTTTTGTGGACGACATGATGTTGCAACTTTATGTTTGACTTCATACTTGGCCAATACAGTTTCAAAGGCCTTGCTGTAGAAATATGATCCTTCGCCACTGATGATAGCTCTTGGGGTGTCAAATCTTGTAAAGATGTTATTCTTCAATATTTTTATCACAGCCTTAGCATCATTAGTTAGGAATACTTGAGCTTCTACCCATTTTGAAACTTACTCAACTACTACCAGTATATACGTTGTTGTTGGGTAGCACAAAAGATCCGATCAAGTCTATTCCTCGAACATCAAAAAAATCAATTTCAAAGGCAGCTCTTTCTTCCTTGAGATGTTTCCACCTCTTTTACATCTATGACATTGCTTTACAATAGAATTAGCATCCTTAAAAAATGTTGGCCAATTGAAACCCAATTGTAGAACTTTTATGGTTGTCCTTTGGCTTAGAAAGTGACCTTCATATTCTTGTGAATGACAATGGTATAATATATCTGACATCTCTTCTTTTGTGACACATCTTCTAATCATCCGACCCCTGATGTTTTAAACAAATTTGGCTCACCCCAAAAATAATGTTTTACCTCACTCAAAAGTTTCGTTTTTGTTGGGATGAATTATTTTCAAGAACTTGACCAAAAAGAAAATTTACATAATCTACAAACCAAGGTAAGTTAGATGTCATTATCTTAAGAAGTTGCTCATCTGAAAAGTTCTCTTGAATTGGTAATGTGTTGGCTTTATTCTCCTGATTAACTAGTCAAGATAAGTGGTACAATACTACATTCTCAGAACCATGTTT
This sequence comes from Piper betle, assembly GCA_033002965.1. NCBI lineage: Eukaryota > Viridiplantae > Streptophyta > Magnoliopsida > Piperales > Piperaceae > Piper > Piper betle. Next base: position 12,554 of record JAURVB010008029.1, on the reverse strand, counting down.
GTCTCTTACTTCTAGATCAAATTCTTGTAGTAGCAACACCCATCTGATGAACCTTGGCTTGACCTCCATTTTTTTGGCAATAGACACTTAGGTACCTATCAATTTATCCACAACATGTACTATAGCAAACATTTCCTTTTCTGGAATCAGTGTAATTCACTTGATTCTCTTTCAATGTCTTCCTTTCACAGTAGATGGTATGGAGGAGCTTGTCGATACACTTGCCCAAAACTGCACCAATGACATGGTCACTTGCAACACACATTAACTCGAATGGTAATGACCAATCTGGTGAAGCAATGATGGGAGCGTAAATAAGCATCTCTTTCAATCTGCTAAATGCTTGTAAACAAACTTAATTAAATTTGAAAGTTGCATCTTTTTCCAATAAATTACAAAGGGGTTTTATAATTTTTGAAAAGTCTTTCATAAACCTCTTGTAAAATATAGCATGAATTAGAGACTTTCTCACTCCCTTAACATTGGTTGGTGGTGACGGCTTCTCAATTATTTCTACTTTTATTTTGTCCACCTCCAGGCCTTTGCTTGAGACTCTATGTCCTAGCACAATTTTTTCTATTACCATGAAGTGACATTTTTCCTAGTTCAACATTATGTCGGTATTTTCACTTTTTCTAAAACCTTGTCTAAAGTCTCCAAACACTGGTCAAAGGTACTTCCATATACTAAAAAATCATCAATGAAAATTTTCATCCCATCCTTCATTATATCCAAGAAAATGGACATCATGCATCTTTATAATGTTCGTGAGGCATTGCACAATCGAAAAGGCATTCTTCTAATGGCAAAGGTTCCATATGCACATGTGAATGTGGTCTTCTCCTGATCTTTTGTATGGATTGCTTTCAGGTTGCCATCTAGGAAATAATAGTATTCTTATTCAGCTAACCTACCAAGCATCTGGTGCGTGAATGGTAAAAGAAAATGGTCCACCCTTGTGGCCTTGTTCAACTTCTTGCAGTTCATACACACTCTCCATTTAGAGACTGTTCTAGAAGGAATTAGGTCATTGTGTTGATTGAGCACAACAATTATTCCTCCTTTCTTAGGAACACATTAGACAAGGCTTACCCATGAACTATTAGCAATTAGATAGATAAATCCAGCATAAGAGTATTGCCTTCTTCACTACCTCATTAATTATAGGATTAAGATGTCTCTGTTACTCAATAGTTGGCTTGTGTCTGGCAATTGTTCATCCAATTGACAGATGATGATCTCTTAGTACCTTCTCACCCTACAAAGACGTCAATGATGCAGAAATAATTATAGGTCGAGCATTAGGTAGTGCAAAAAATGCATACCTAATGTGCTTCGGCAAGGGCTTCAACTCTAGCTCCGGAGGGCTAATAATAAATGGAATATTCATCTTCAATTCCACCTATGATATAAGCAAGGGCCGTCAGTACTCACACCTTGTACTGTTGCTCGGTTGGTTAATTAGTATTGTCTTTTTATGTTGATGACTTATATATAGGCTAATAAGAAAACCTTATTATTTACTACACATAATGTATATGCAATTATCAATATAAATATTATCTCATATCGGTCATGGATGATATTGATGACTTGTATATAGGCTAATAGAAAAACCTTATTCCATAAACTAGTTTTTGGATTAATAGAGGTCCGTCACACTTATTGCGAGTTTTTTTGTTGTTGTTACAAGTCCCTTTTGGGGTCTAAAGGGCCCAACAATAATCTCTAACCCGAAGTTCTTATTGTAAACAATTTTTAAAGCTAAATATGAGAGAGACAATGGCTGGCGGAACATCTCTGATGTGTCTCTAGAAACTTAAACATGAAAACGAATTAAAAGGGGCTTGAAAGTACTTGAAGAGAATGTCATCTGGTCAGTAGGTAATGGAATTAATGTGAGACTTGGTTTAGGCCCTTGGGTTCCAAAAGCTCCTCAATTTTGCCCTAGGCTTAACCTAAGGTATGCTTATAGAGTTAAATACCCTGTTCATCTTTAACTCTTTACTCTGGCTGATGGAATGAGCAATTAATCAAGCTAGCTTTTCATACCAATGATGCTGAAGCTATTCTTGCTTTGACACCTCCATTGAGGAATAGGACTGATAAACTGCTTTGGATACATGAGAAGAAGTTAAAAGTAGTATAAGCTTCTTTAGAAGCATATCTCAACATCCCAATCAGATAATTCAAACAAAAAGGAATACACAAAGTGGTGGAAGTTTGGATGCCCTCTAAGGCTTCTTCTAGTAGGATGGAAACTTGCAAATCAGGTTCTTCCAACTAAGACCAACCATAAGAAAAGGAAACTTCCTATCCAAGATGACATTTGTCTACTCTGCAAATTGAACCTAAAACAGAAGTTCACCTCTTCTTCAATTGCAATCTGACTAGGGCCCTAATTTTTGCACTGTTGGGCATTCAAATTTCTGAATCACCATGCAAATCAAGCATGCGTGTTATTTGACTTGCCATTAAAATTTCAAAATTTCCAGGAGGCTCTGATCTACTCTTAAAATTTATGTTCTTGCTAGATGAAATTTGGTTACTCAGAAGTAAGATCTTCGATGAAGGGAAAATATTTACTGATGTTCAATAGCTGGTTCATAAAATTTCAAAAAAGGCAAAGAAATTACTCAATGTGTCTTTTATGTTACAAGGATAATTAGGAACAATGTTTGACTACAAAAGCTATATATTGTCAAATTTTTTAACTTCCTTTGGCGAATGTCTACATCTTTATAGATGGGAGCTTCTATCCTAATGTTGCCACTGGGGCTTTTATTGTTTATAATGATCTTAACCAAGTTTTTTTGTAGACCATGAAGTTTCAGAATCTTCTACTGATGGACAAGGAGCAAAAATAGATGCTCTCCTTCATGCTGTGCTCTGGGCTATGAAGTCAGGAATTTCACACTCTTTGATTCTTATAGATTGCCTGAAACTAACTGATGGTTTTGTGGATTGTATAAAATGGTGTAATTATCAAATAGCTTCTGAACGTATAAACATTTTAAATATCAATTGGGCAAGCAGGTCTGTTATTGTTGCTACCCATAACCTAGCTAACTGTGCCAGAAAGTTGTATTTTGTTGCTCGTTAATGATTTTTGTTTCTAAAGAAAAAGAGGCAAAGGCATCACGCTTTCAAATCTCGGCTCCACAAATATGTTTATTTATAAATGAAAGAGCAGCCCAACTCAGCGAGTTAACTTGGAGATCTAATAGCACTTGAGTCAAATCCTGACTCATGGCAACGCAGATTTGACCTGGGTTTGAATGGCCAAAATGACAAAATGGAGATTTTACCTGAGTTTGGCTCGACAACTCAAAAAGCCAAGTTCACTCGGTGAGTATGCCGATTCAAAAACGAATTCTCAAACTATGGGCAGCATAACACATCTCACGCATTTATTTCATCTCCTTCAATGAATGGCCAAGAGGATGGTCACAGCCAACACATTAGCGACAACTCCATTGATGATTGACAGCTCCTCTACCAAATTGAGACATGTAGTAGTGACAATTTTGATGGTTGTAAGATCTCATAAAACTTACCGTGCATCCAATACCTGTCAAGGAAAAACAAAGTATATCACTAGGGCCATTAATTTGCACTTAAGGTTCGGGTGAGTCATTATAAATAATATCGAAGTTGACTTGTGACTGTATTATATGATGGATGGAGTAGACATGGATTAGGATGTTGAGCCCAAGAAAGGAAATTCGAGAACAACTGAAAGTTGGTGGATTATAAAATCACAAAATTAGTCTTACATTTAATACTTATCAAAGTAAGGCCTTGTAAACCCGTGCTTTTGTTTGGCCGAGGCATTAGTTGCAACCATTTTCAAATTCATTCGGTTGAGCACCAAGGGCCAAGACACATATTTTATTGATTGGGAGCATGGGCTACACATTATAGCTTCATTGAAGCTCAGGCTAATATGTATAATTTCAGCATCTGATATTTTTCCATGTGTCATGTTTCAATAGTTTAGCAGTTTAGGACCCGGTTCCACTTATGCTGCATGTTTAGATTAGTTGTATATTAGAGTCCTTAGTTGCATAGCATTAATAGTGTACCTTCATGATTTTTTGTGGTGTATCGAAGAGCATTTGTGAGCGCATTTTATCATGGTCCATGTCTTACATATTCCCCTATTTTTACACTATTTTTAATTGGCACAAATCTATGCTAAAAATCACATAAAGTTGACTTTTCCCAACTCAGAGTCTAGGCGCTCGACCCCAGAGCCGCGGTGCTTGCATCAGAAATGTTAAAAAAGCAGAGATGGTGAATGCTACGATGCTCAGCCGCGAACCAATATTTTTTAGAAAACCCTAACCGACTTATTTTGTCTATAAAAAGAGAACTCCATTCCACATCTCCCCTCACCCTTTAAACTCTTCTTCCCACCTCCTTAACCATCTCCTAACCCTCTCTTCCATATCCCTTGGTGCTTGGTGATTCTCATTGTGATTTCTCCTCAAAATCTTTACTTTCTCGTTATAGATGCACTATTCCTTCCTATTTTCTTTATTTTTTTCATCATCCAGGACATTTCTATATGCTCACCTTGTTTAGATCATCTGATTTCCTTGTTGGTTGGTCAATTTTGATGATTGTAGTTTGTTAGTTTTTTTATTTCATCATGTTTGCATGATTATTTATCTTGCTTGACATTATTTGTCCACGTATTGTTCATTAAAAACTTTAAAAAATAATCAATTTATTTATTTTATATATGAACTATGCTAGCTAGATTTGATGATTTAAATCATGTTTGGATTAATTTGGAAATAGATAAGCCCTTTAATTATGTTAAAATATTGATTTGTTGTGTTGTTCTAAATCTGTCATTTAGATGTTTGATGAAGTATTACCTATATAAAACAACCTATATTATAAAGCCTACCGCCATTTACCCGATGGGTTTTGAGATTGTTCAGTTTTTGACCTCTATTGTGTCATCTGTGTCTAGCCTTTCTTGCCAAGGGAGGAGTATAGTATGGTATGTGTGCCCCTGACCCGAATATCCTTCGGTGTTCAGTACACTCATTTGTACTCAACAGGCCCTGACTTTTGATTTTTAGTTCATTGTGTTGTGTCAAGTTATATGTTAAGATTGAGTCCCTCGCAAGTTGGGGACGAAATATCCTATTAATGCTATGATATTTCGGGGATGAAATAATTCTAAGTTGGGGAGATTGTAAAGACCCGGAAAATAATAATAATAATAATAATAATAATAAATATGTTCATCGCGGTGGGATCGAATGTTGGAATTTTTTTCTTTCCATACAAATTATTTACCGTCAACCGGTTAACTGTGAATTATCCGGTTAAGTGAAAAGTATTTTAATTGATTAATTATTGTTTAATTGGTCAAGCGGAATCAAACCGTTAAACAATAGAGTAAATCATATCGATTACCCGGTTACTCGATTTAGTGAAATACGGGCGAAGTAAGTTTTCACAAACCCTAGATAAAGAGAAGGGGAGGGCGTCATCCACATAATTTCTCTTCAGACAGACGCCGGCTTCCTCCTTCGCTCGGGTAATTCTTCTTCCTTTCCTCTTCTTAGTTGCATAAATACACATGCTCAAATGGATAATAAGCATGTTTAGATAATAAGCATGATAAACATAAAATTAAAATCTGAAATCAACGAAGAGAAGGGGAACACTAGGAGGTCATCCTGATGTTTTGCAGCAGCAACAACGCCATCTTCCATCCTTGTGAGTTGGGTGGACGTGCTGGAAGTAGGGAGTGCTCCCGGCGGTGCTGCTGGCCGGACGGAGTCGCCTTGGGTGGCCAAGTCAGACCGTCGAGGAGGGATGCAAATCAGGAACGTGAAGGGAGACCAGGTCGGTGTTGCCATGGGTGGTGTTGCTGGCCAGACGTGGATCCGCCATGGAAAGTGCAGACTGGTCGTCACCTGGGGTGGTGCTGGTCGTCACCTTGATGGGGCAGGACATGGTTGCCATGGCTGCGGGTCGGCCACCATGAATGGTGAAATTAAGGTCCCCATGTAGGGTATAGTCCGAGTTCCATGAGATAGAAGCGGATAAAGTTTGGATTTTTGGGGTTTTTCAATCGGATCAGTGGGGTAGATAGAAGATGGGGTCTGAAATTGGGTGGAACGAAAAGAAGACATGCTGGTTTTGGGTGCGAAGATGAAGAAGGTATGGGAAAGAGAATGGCAGTTTTGTAAATATGGGATGACTCGATACGGTCGAGTTAAAAATAAATTACAAATAATTGTACTAGTGACATCTTTAAATTAGGATAATACAAATCAGTTAAAGAATATATTAATACTAGTAATTAAGTATTGAGTATGCTTAATAATTAAATTATTAACTGGTAAATGAAGGTTTTATTTGGGATATTTAATTGGAAATGTGAAAAAAAGGACTTAATTGATTATATCACATTGATAATAAATTATCATTGGACTTACTGGAAATTAAATAATTAATGAAGTCCACCATGATATATTTTATATCTTCAAAATGGATAGTTATACTAGTCATGTAGTTGCATGTAGGTTCATGCAAATAAAATTATACTAATATATAATTTTATGCCCTCATTCAGATTAGGGTTAGCGGATCACAGTCAGACGAAATCACAAGTCAGGTACATATAATAGGTAGAACATCGTACTTTCCTTGTTGGTAGCCTAGGTCGGCCTGAGCCCAGGTTCGACCACCATGCACCAAGTGCAATCGGGGTCAAAGAATTGACTCAGTCTGACACAGGGTTGTAATATGTCCGTAAATTGTGTAATGCATCAACATTGTTTTCGAGTAGTGATAGCAGCCCCATAAAAAGGCTACGGCCAGGGTGAGTGAGGCACATCAATTCCTCCATCGCACTGGAGTGCAGTGATAGCATCCTCATAAAAAGGTTACGACTGGGGTGTGTGAGGCACTGACCTTAGAATTGGTAGTGAGAGCTTCCCCACAAATGGGGCGTACCAATCACCTGAATGCAGTGATAGCCTCCCCATAAAAAGGCTACGGCCAGGGTGTGTCAGGCACTGGCACTAGAGTTGGTAGTGAGAGCTTCCCCACAAACGGGGAGTAGCAATCACCTGAGTGCAGTGATAGCCTTCCCATAAGAAGGCTACGGTCGGGGTGTGTGAGGCACTGGCACTAGAATTGGTAGTGAGAGCTTCCCCACAAACGGGCGTAGCAATCACCTGAGTGCAGTGATAGCCTCCCCGTAAAAATGCTACGACCGGGGTGTGCAAGGCACTGGCACTGGAGTGCAGTGATAGCCTCCCCATAAAAAGGCTACGGCCAGGGTGTGTGAGGCACTGGCACTAGAATTGGTAGTGAGAGCTTCCCCACAAACGGGGCGTAGCAATCACCTGAGTGCAGTGATAGCTTCCCCACAAAAATGCTACGGCCAGGGTGTGCGAGGCATTGGCACTGGAGATGGTAGTGGTAGCCTTCCCACAAAAGGGCTATGGCCGGGGTGTGCGGATCACAGCAGATACCTCCTCCGTATTATTTTGGAGTATAGCGGAATTGCTCCACCACTTATTAAAATGAACATAGGAAAATAGTGGAGTGTACTTGACTTGTTTTATCTATTATACTATTTAGTGTTGTAATCACTAATGCAGAATTGCCTCCGCAGGTGTGTAGATACGAAATTAGGTGATTGATAACCAGAGCATGAAGCAAAATAAATATGGGGACTCCCTGTTTTATTTATTTGAGAAATAAGTGTGGCTACTGGGAAACGGTCCAAGACTGTGGGATCTTTATATATATTTTTGTTAGAAATGCTAGATATATTTGCTAAATTGTGAGTAACACCTAGCCAGCAAGGCCCACAATGTTGTGAAAAATGGCGGGTCGTTACAGGTGGTATGTCGTCTGTGTCTTACCTTTCTTGCCAAGGGAGGAGTATAGTATGGTATGTTTGCGCCTGACCCGAATATCCTTCGGTGTTCAGCACACTCATTTGTACTTAGCAGGCCCCGACTTTTGATTTGTAGTTCATTGTGTTGTGTCAAGTTATATATTAGGAATGAGTCCCTCGCAAGTCTAGATTACCTTGTCATGTGTTTGGAACACATTTTGGTCGAGGTTGCCCGACCACTTTAAGGGGAGAACCCTAAGTGCGCGTGAGAGATCTCTCAACTTAGTCTCACATCTAATGTCTATTGGGATAAAATCCTTTTTAAAAGTGAGACTATAGATTATAAACTTAGTTAACCACTTTTAAAGTAATAACTTAGCCCATTATGTTGCACTTTGAGCTGGGTCATTACAAATGATATCAGAGCAACCTTGTTCCGTATTAGATGGTAGGCTCAACTAGGGACGTTGACTACACTATCGGTCACAGGCCAAAGAAGGTCATGGGCAGAGGCTAGCAACGGGGCAAGTGTAGGAATTTCAAAGACAAAATTTCCTAAGGTGGGTCGATTGTAAGATCCCTCAACTTAGTCACACATCTTATACCTATTATGATAAGATCTTGTTTATAAGTAGGAATGAACTATAGATCTTTAACTTGGTTAATTATTTTTAAAGAAATGACTTAGCTCGTTATGTTGCACTTTGGGCTAGGCTGTTACAACGCGCAATACGTACTCACTCCCTCCCAGTGCCTTTGTGCATAGCCTATTTAAGGTTTTCTAATTTAATTGGGCACAAAGGGGCTAGGCCAGTGCCCTTGTACCCAAGCTTAAAATTTCCCTCCCTTTTTGCTACCTAGCGCCCTTGTGCTTAATTGTGTGATCCATGTTGCATGCAGTTTGGTTCATGCATCTAGCCCGTGTGCCTGGCTGGTCAACTAGCAGTGGCCCAGCATGGTAGAGAACAGTGCAAAGGCGCCCAACCAATGCCTTTGCTTTGGAAGCCCAAATTTGGCTATAAATACCCCCTAATTCCCAACTTCTTTAACCCTTTTCTCCTTTGCATGTCTTTTCTCCTATCTAGTCCTGCATCTATTTTTACCCACTTCTCCCAAATCTTCCTTGGACTTCTCCAAGCCTTTCCATTCCCTAAGGGTTGTAGGTTTTGAAGTAGGAAGCCCCAGAAGACCTCCCCTTAGCTCCGTGTGAGGTAAAGTCTCAACTTTCTCCTCTTTTCCATCATTGTGGAGACTGTTTGTTGGCTGTGTTCACTTGTTTGTGTTTTTCATGCCTTTTATTCATGTATATTTTCCTTTTGATAGTATTTTAACTTCAGTTTCATCATATTTTCTTATTCAAAAAAATAGTTACGACATTTTCACTTGAATATGTATGCAGATATGCACTGTTTTGGTAGATCTGATGTATCTCAAGGTATTAGACTCCATTTTTCATGATTCTTATTTTAATATGTTCATAACTAGTCGATCTACATTTTTTATGATGTGTGTTGGATCTGATTATGCCCCGTATGTATGGGAGCCAAAGTTGGAAAAAGATGACAACTTTAGTGTTCTAGTAACCTAGCCGCCACTTTCCCCAATTTTTACACCCTGTTGTAGGTACTAATTTGACTCTATCTTTTGCTCTCTGCTTTATGTGTTTGCAATAACTTTCTAAATCCCCAAGCTAAATATATATCAATGAGAGCTTCAAAAAACCACCTAAACAAGTCTATGCATGTTGTGTGATTGTTGTGATATGCCATGCTCTATGATTGTGTGATTTTTTGAGCTTATTAAAAGAGACCAAGAAAATGTGTACAAATCATTAATGATGCCACTACATGTCTACTAGAAACATAAAAATTTGGGCTTAGTTTGATTTAAGTTAGGTAGTTAATTAATTAGGTTTTACAGAGAGGATAGGAATTGAGGGTTAAACCCTAGTTCCATAGCTCCGGTTGTAAAATCTCAAAACCTAATTGTTTCTTGGTATAATTTCCCTAAATTTTATCCAGAGCTTAAGCTGTATTCCTATTTCATCATCCAAGAGTTAGGTGTCCTTTGGTTAGGTAGATTTTCTTGTAGAAATATCCCAACTCGTGCAGTCCAGTCAGCTTTAGAACTGTCTATGCCAATACCTTCTACTTTAGCAACTTTTGGATCAGGATACTTGGAGTGTTGGTCTAGAATTTGGTAAGGTTATAGCCCACGTTTCTAGCTAACTCCCCTATTTTGGGCAGGACTCCAAGACCATGATCAACCATAGGAAATTAGGTGCACAACACAAGAATTCTGATCCTAGAAACTTAACCTTGCTTTAGTCATCCTTGTTCATATTCTTTGCCCATGAAGATTTTTTTGTACGACACTTAGGATATCAGGGCCCTCTGTTTCAAATTTCTGGCCAATTAAACACATTTTTGTCTGTCCAACAAATCATTCGGTTAAGCCCATTCAATTAAGTTAGGATTAAACCCTAAGGGGCAGTTATCCATCACTTGTACTTGCGTGCTGATGTGATCTGAGTGTGATTCGGGTTTCATCTTTTGTTAGGATACACGAGGTGAGCTCGTCGACTTAAGATGAAGACCTCCCCTCATCCAGGTTCGTAGGACACTTCATTGTCATCTTTGTTTGACTCCTTGAGTGAGGTTTTCAACAAGTTTTAGATGTAGGACGACATGGGAAACAATTTAACTTAGTTTTCCAAAGTTTAATAAAACTTCAAGGTTGAGATCCTTGATGGTTTTTGAAACCTAAGCTACTGAAATAATTTGATATAAGTCTGCTATATAAGTATACGAGGGTTTATAGTTTTACGATCATGAAAGAAATGTAAGGAGAAGAAAGAATTGCACTAGTACTACCACATCCTAAAGTAGTGCAACGTAAGATGGTATTGCATAATACATCACATTTCCATAATTTACCGTACTAATTTAACAATATTTCCAAAGTCATTCGAGTACATGATGGGTGATATATGGAAGATGTGGTGGTGTAAGCATTGTGTATGTGTAAGTTGTCGTGTGTGAGATACTAGGTCAGGCAAAATTTTATTGATAAAATAAATTAAAAAATTTGGTATGACTAAGTACTCCAGACATGTCATCATTAAAAATTTATATATCTTAGAATACATGTAAAAAAAATTAGGTAAAACAGAGTTCTAGACAGTGAGATATGATAGGTTTAAGTTAACCTTATAACCAAGTTATTAGATAATAACATGGAATAGTAGAATTAACTTTTCATAATTCCATAAAATAAAAATATTTCAATATGACAAAATTATGATAAATAATATAGTTTGAAAAGGTGTTTTTGAGATGTGAAACTCATATTTAAGGTTGTATTAATAAGTAAATATCCATTTTGGATAAATACAATACATATTAGGATTTTATTAATTAATTAGAGTAAACTACCTAAAATACACCTTAGATTAGAATTTATTTACGTTCCCCCATAAGAGTGGAACGTCTCTCTGTGGTTTTTGGGCTGACAATTGACGTTGAGAATTTGGAGAGATGGAGGCTAGGGCTTTCTTGCTTTGTCTTTCTTTTTTGTTTCTCTGTAAGATTATCACGTATATATAGATTTCACATGTAGGAAATATATGTATCATGATTATATTAATGTTCTTACAAATTTGGATAGTTTTTTGGGAAGAGAAATGATAGATTTTTGTGTGTTTTGATGATGGGATTCTGTGTGGTTCTTTGAGATCTCGGATATTGAACTCATTGAACATGCTTTTGTGTCAAAAGAAATGATTTATACAAGTTTGATTCTTGTTTAAAATAAATTATGATTATACTTCTATTCCTTTGTAATTTATGAAGAATTGTTATTTATTTATAAATGTATCATGATTTCATCTAGTTTTACACGTATATAATTAAATTAACATACTAGTTAATATACGTAGCATGTTATATGAGAATATATTGTTCAATTATGCTTTAACAATGAAATTGATTACCATAGTTAATTGCATGAAAAATTAGCATGGGTTTATGTTAAAGGTGTAATAAACTTGTTAGAATAACTAGAATTTGATTACATGTTAACTAATCACAAAATAAACAAGTTTAAGAAAATTGTTTTGCACATCAGAGTCGTAGGCTTACGTATTGTGTGTGTGGACGAGCCAGTGCCACAACATTTCAGTGTCGCAGCACTCGCACGCATGTGTTTGAAATTTGGTAGTAGTGACACGGTACTCAGAGCTTGACTGAGTAGACATTTTGTATTTTTTTACTTATTTAGCATTACTAAATGTTTTATGTATGACTTAAGTATTATGGATTATTTATTGATGTGATATAGATGTGTTTGAACTATGTTTGAGTGTGAATTATCTCATGCATTGTGTGTCATGAGGATTGTAAGTATACATTCCCTAATATATATCATTGGGTTCTAGGAAGCGCTTGCGAGCTTTAGAGTAAAGTAACTTGAGGAGGCCTTTCGAGGGACATATAACTTGTATGACTATATGGCTATTGATTGGTATGTTCGATATATGTCCGGACTTTGCTTTCCTAGCTGAAAGATAAGCTGTAGGTTTCGAGGTTATAAAACCGAGATAGCCTTATACGCACTTGGACACCAGAGTTTGGATAGATAATAGGTATATTTTCTTCCAATGAAGGAAAGGACA
>JAURVB010008027.1:0-58918 GCA_033002965.1 Piper betle | reverse complement strand
ATGGATAAATTCATGAAACCCTAACATGATACTACATGGATGACATGCAACCAATTTCCACATCATTACAATTACGGTAAAAATCCTGAAATAAAACCGTCAGGGTCTCCCCTAAAAGTGCAATTATGGGCCCACCCTGTCAAAATAATATATATATATAAATATATACACATGCATCCATGATTTCATTCACACAAAATCTAACATATTATGAATTCATTCTGAAGCTTGGGTCTCAACCCACTACGCTTCCGCTGCTCAACTCTGATCATATTTTTCATTCTGTTATCGTGTCTTAGCATTTCATTCACATCATATCATCATGCTCAAACATTTAATCATGTCATTCACAATATAATAACATAATAATACAATATTAAACATTCAGAAATCTAACATGTGTGTGTACAAGACCTCATTGCTCCTCCGTCCAAGCTGGCTCCTCCAACTCGTGATTATTACCTACATATAGTATAAAAACACGTCAGTAACAAGTGTTACTGGTCCGGAAAATAAAATAACTATAACAAACTGGCTATGAGAGCAAACTCTCATATGAAAGAAAACATCATACTCCACGTGAACACTCTGAAGGGCACTACTGAGGAGCCACTGGGCTGCAGACCCGGTAGCATCCCGAACTTACTGATCTGCTGCTGGTACTGTGCCGCTCTCGGCACTTCTTTTTCAGTACTTCTCGTGAAACTTTATCCTAAGCCCTCTCCTTACCTCCATATTTCTCCTGGCCTTGAGTACGAAGGCCGAGTACTCTCAGGCAGTCGCCTTTAGTACCCTTTGAACCACAAGTCCGGACATGCGCTGTACTAAACAGTACCCGTAAACCTCCACGTTCTCCGGGTGTGAGGAACTCAAACGCGGAGTTGTCAGGATCCCTCGGGAATGGAACAGTCCGCTGGCACTAATCCAGAGCCCGCTTTGACTGTCACGGCATCCTCTGCATGGTACGTGCAGTCGATTTCTCCATCTCTCGTCTCACAGAAATGCGAAAACTACATATATATATAGGCTTGGGTAGGGAGTTATATAATAGGCCCGAAGGCAACTTTTGGTGGATCTTGTTTTCGAAATCAACCTCGAGGGATCTCATCCTCGAGGGGTTATTAATCCGGAAAATGTTCGATTAAATGGCCCGAGTTAAGTGGGATCCGATAAAACGCCACTTAACCCGTCCTGCAGGCAATAATTAAACATACAATAGAAAGAGTAAATCAGAGACGAGTCCTAAACGGACCTGGTAGAAGCTCCAAGCGTGTCATCGCGCCTAGGCGGCGAGCTCCTACTCCGCACCTACACATCAAAACTAAATACTAACGCCCGCTAACTAAATGATGCATCAAACACAATGAACATCAATCACAATTCAATCATCAACATCCAGCAACAGTTAAATAATCATAAATTTAAATAATTCTAACTCATCCTAGTCATACCAATTTTATTGTGTTTTTCAAAGTTACGTCCTGATCACTTATCATGCTGAGACTCCTACCTCATTAGATCGTTGAACCTTCATTCACACTTAATCTCATCATGTAACTTATCATTTCATCCCTAATTAGTCATTAATCACATCATACACAATTATCATGCTCAACTCGATCTACCTCATTAGATCACTCCCTATTCATTCTCAATTAATTGCATCATGCAATCATCACTACACTCATACTCATATGTTTATCATGACAATTATTCAATTCTAGCATGTTATACTAACAATCATAATCAATTTTAAAGAAATCAATCGGAGGTAATTATACCTCACGTCGTCGGCAATCGGCGACGGCTAGAGTTCCGTCGCGCGTCTCGGAGCTCGAATTCGGCGCTCCTCGGCGTCCGATGTTCGATCGGGCTCGACTGGGTGAGCCCCGCGGAAGATCCGGTGAATTCCGGCGAATTCCAGAAATTCCGGTTTTCTGGCAGCTGCTGGCGGTTTTCCGGCGGCTTCCGGTGGTTTTCCGGCGACGATCGCCGACGGCGCCTACTGGCCGGAAAGTGGTCGTGTTGGGTACCCTCGGAACCGGCTCGGCGAGCCCGACTCATCTACGAGGTCGACGCGGCCAACGGAGGTGGCGGCTCGCCGGAAAACGGTTAAAACAGGGCCGGCGGCGATGGGTGGCTAGATCCGGCCGGCCAGGGCGGCAATGGCCTCCGTGCCGGTCGGGGAAGGTCGCTCGAGGGCTGAGGGTGCTGAGGCGACCTCCTGATCGTGGCTCCGACGGTCGCCGGCGGCGGAATCGACGACGCGACTAAAATGTAGCCGCGGCGCTAGGCGGCGATTCCGGCGTCACGGCGGCCTGGTAGCGGCCGGGGCTGGTCGGGGCGGCACGGCAACGTCGTGGCGGAGCTGGGCGGCGACGATCGGTGGCCGGGCGGCGTCGACAGCGGCGGCGGCGACGCTGCACAAGGGCGGCGTCGGGGAAGGGTTTGGGCGAGGAAGAAAGGAAAGGGTCGGGGGTGTGCGGTGGCAAAGTCGTAAATATTACTTGACTCGTCTCCGACTCGAGTCAAAATAATATTTAAGTCGTAAGAAAAATTCCAAAAAATTTGGGAAAAATCCCATAAAATCAAACAACACCAAAAAAATCATAATGATATGCTCTAGAACTATCAACCCACCCAAAATGCCCGTAACGCGTCCTAACGCGATAAACGGCCTAAAACTAATTCTACGATCCATTATATATAAAAATAATAAAAAAATGACTGGCATACTCTCATATATCTGATAACTCATTCTGTTCTGCTGTGTTCATGACGTTATCATCATATACTTGGGTACGCATGACCCTCATAGCTCATACACGCGACTGGCATCGGCTCGGTACACGTGTCCTGAAACTAACTCAACTCGAAAAAAATAACGGTCGACCCGACCGGTTCTGAATATAAAACCCTAACTCGAATCATGGGTTTTACACAGGATCATTTGGAGTCTCCAAGCTTATAAATGACACTTAGCAAAATTGACGCACGACTCAACAACACAGTTCCTAGTACCTTAGCCCGACCTTAGTGGGTCTTGTTTAGGCCTCTATGGGCCAACACTTTGGTAAATTTTCCATCTAACCTTTAGAGTATCAAAGCCCACTAGTCCAAATTTTAGCCCATTTAAACATCTTTAGGTAAGTTTAAAAAATCGTCTGATAAGTCTATTCGATTAAATCCTAGGTTTGGACTTTTCCAATTAAGTGTATATGTAACCCCAAATCATAATTAAGTTAATTGATGAGGTTTAGCACTCCATTAGTAAATAATTAAGTTAATTAAGTTTCTTATGTGTGTGCATGTGTTGAGGCTTTGCCTAAATATTCGTGTCAATGTGCTTTGAGTCCAATTCAGTTCCATCTCCGTACTAAGACGTTAAGCTCAATCATTTAGGACGCGGAGATTCAACCATCCAAATCCTTAGAGCTCTCCTTGTTTTCACCCTCCTTGACTCCGAAAATGTCAAGTTTAATCGCGATTTTAGACATAAGATAGCATCAATGGCATTTTATCGGATCCCTCCAATGTCGGGCCATTTAGCCATAATTTTCCTAAGTTTAATAAAACTTCAAGGTTGAGATCCCTTGATGTTTTTCGAAAGATAAATTCAAAAAAATTATTATATAATTCCCTACTCAAACCTGATATATCTAAGTATATAAGGGTTTACAATTTTACGAACATGAGAGATCACTACGGGTAGTATCAAATTACACTAAATTCTTTCAAACCCTGAGGTAGTGCAGTGCATGAGGGTATTGTGTACTGTAACACATTTCTTAAATTCGTGATACTAATTTAACTATTCATTTACCACCTTAAGTACCATAGCGAGTGTTATATGGAAGATGAGTGCGATAACGTAAACACTATATCACTTTCTTACTAACTCGGTGTATGTGCTAATATTTAATTGCATTTAGTTACAAACATATGCAGCATTATTTATATTATTATTCTTATTTCTTGATTAGTGTATCATTTATTTATTTACTATTTATGTATTGATAAATGAGTTTATTTAATTAAATAGTAATTATTTTCTTATTTAATTATTATTCATTATTTAATTACCTATTTATTTTCATTCATATTTAGTTGTTATTTATTATTGTTTCGATGTTCACTCATGCACCTATTATCTTTATTTTTATTATGATTCTTTTATTTACTTGGCTTGTTATTTATTGTTTATTGTTTACACATGTCTCGATTTGTGTGTTGTGTGTTGTGTGTTGTATGTTGCTTATTTATTTGTTTTGTGTTGTCTATTGTTTGAGATGTTGTTATTTATATGAACACACACTACAACCATGCATTATATATATTTGTTAATCTTTTGTTGAGTAGTGGGTTCTAATATAGGTTCCAATGTCCAAACTTACCGTAAATGTGCCAATTCGTTTGGAGCTTGGACCTTTGGTCGTTTAGGACTCTTCTCAGCTTTATAACTATACTCTATCGTAGTTTGTTTTTTCGATCATAGGACATACTAAATGGTTATTTTATCAAACCCCACTTAGCACGAGCCATCTAGACATATTTTATTTTTGTGATTAATAACCTTCGAGGATGAAATCGCTTACATTGCCTTCAATCCTACTCATATTATTCCCTTCCTAGCCCTCTATGTAGTTTTCATCGGGTTTTTGAGTGAACCTGCAGAGCAAACTGCATTGAACTAATAAATTTCGGAATACTAATTTATAACTTATTAAAAGGGAGAGCTGACACAAAAAGGACCTAACTACTCAAGGCGTCAAAAGACGAAACCTGAGGAAATCTATTGCATAGACAACACAACAATGCATGCAAAACACCTATGGTTTGGCTCATGTAAATAAGACATCCTATACAAGTTAAAGTTACAAATGAGGCTAAGTTTCTAGAGAAAATTCGGTAGAGTCACAATGGACAAATTACATAACCTATATAATTATCATTCATTCATAGAACAATCTTAGAAATATTTCCTCATATCAGTTAATTTCATAGAAACATTTTTAAGGCGTTATGCCATATTTTCATGTTATTTTCATAATATATTTAGCATAGATTTCACATTCTTGGGGTTGTGGGCTTGTCTGGTCATCCCATAAGCCCTTCTCTTGCAATTATAATAATCACAGAAAGCTCCCTCAACCCATGTTCCTTCTTCAATCCATATACTTGTACAAGTAACATGGTTTCGTGTACATAGATATTTATTTACCATCAGTTTTAGGACAGGCTTGAAGTAATCTGCACAAAATAAGTTAGGCATGTGTACCCCCATTGTATTCCGGCTACAAAACAAAAGAAATATAGTTAAGAACACAAAAGCTAACAAACAGTCATCATGTCATATTACATGGAACAAGCCGGTATGGGTTACAACACAAATCTCAATGTCACACGACCACATCATCACAACACATAATACATAGCCTCAAATCGACACAAATAAGTTATACATTTCTAGAAGATGACAAAGTCTCCAATGGACACAACACAAACAACCAAAAACCCACAACACCAACACACTAGTGCAACATCCACTAGAGTCCTTGTGATCTACACAACTACACTGGCCAATACCAAGCCTTCTTACCTACATAATATTAAAAAACATGTCAGCAACGGCCGTCTTTGAGTCCCAAATAACTAATAGAGAAAAATCTTAATTGTGGCAAATAGATAAAATAGTCATCCACAAGAAACTGAAAGGAAACAACTTTTCCACAACACACTGATCATAAGTAAGTGGCTAATAAAGCATAATTATAGTCACTGATATTTCATATACGTGGACTAGATAATAGCTCACCGTAACTTGTAGGTAATATGGTCAATAGGGCCTAGATGATAATCACTACAATACTATGCGGTCCGGATATACTCGACTTAGTATATCTAAATACTGCTAAAATATACATTGCATGCAGGCTATTAATCTGATATCACGTATATATAAGATGGTCACCAAGCACCACAGATGGGTACCGATCAGACCCCTCGGTGATGTCATGCATCCCATCCAGCTCGCATGCAAGTCAAATTCAAAAAATACAATACATATATCAAGTTAGGGCATGGACATGTTATATAGCGCTAAAGTATGACTTTGAACTGGATCTCATAATCTTTCAAAAACTCATCAAGAGTTCTCATCTTTGGGGTTTTATTAATTTGAAAGAGCGATTAAATGACCGTAGGTAGTGGGATCAAATAAAATGATACCAACTACATTCTACTATATAAATCAAATCACATAAGCCAAGCATAAAAGAGTCCTAACGGATTTTAGAAGAGCTCCTCGACCTACCATGCCAAGCCCAACTCTGAGTGGCCTAGTGATGCTGATAGCTACACACTCATGTATGATAAATGAGTACAATGCTTGAATAGTCCTTAATGCATCAAGGATGCAAGACATGCAATAGGAAATTAAATAAACACCCATTGATCTAATAATCATGCTCACACGTAAATTCTGATATCATGCAATAAACTTAATAGGTTAACAAACCATGTGCTGAAATCAAAATTGTGATGTTTGTATATTAAGAATATCATCAAGGCTTAAACCCACACAATTGAGATATCAAAAGATGTCTGTGTGTCCAGGGATCTGAACACCTAAACTTAAGATATCCTAATATACTAAAAAGTTACATAGTATCTGTATAATTATTAAAATAATTTGGTCTAATGGGTAAATTAGTTGGCAACACAATGGTTAAATTGCAGAGGCGAATTGAGATTTAGAATTTGAAAGATGTGGAATTGGATGGATTTGATTGGCTTGTACAAAGCAAATTGAGATATCTTAATCACCCAACCCAACTATGGAAATAATAATTTATATTAATTGAATCTCTTATCCTTTAACAAATTAATTAATTTCATTGTGAAATTAATTAAGATCATACAGTTGGTTCGTTTTAAAATTAAGCACGCACAAAAATTATTATTACATTGCTTATTTAATTAATTGGTAATTTGTGCATGATCCAACAACTCTAACGCAACCCAAATTTTATAAAGTTCACATCTTTTTTATTATTATAACCTTGATTAGGTAATTTATGAAGTGTTTTACCACACAATCATCAAACGCACAATACCTAATCCAAACAATAATAAATGTGCAAACTTTATATCAAAATTAAAATTTTATAATGATTTAACATGAAAAATATATTTAATAATATACCAAAATGATCAAAACAATATGATTTACATAATTCTATCATGATCTACATAAAACAATGCAAAACATGAAAAATAATCAAAGAAAAGGAAAGAAAAGTGTACCTGAAGGAAGAGGAAGAGGAGGGGGAAGAAAGGGAAGGGAAAGGAGGAGAAAAGGAGGAAGAAAATGAGGGAAAGGGAGGGGAAAGGGTGGAGAAGAAAGGGAGAGGATTGACCAAGGAGGAAGGGATGAGAAAAGGAGAAGAAGTGGGGAAGAAAAGCGGTGCGCCTAGGTTTTTAAAAAATGTAATTGCACACCAACACCACGACGCTCACTAATTAGCATCACGGCAATAGGTGCAAGCGCATGCACACTAGTGTCGTGTCCCTAAGGCCCCAGCACTATGGCATTGGGCCCCAAAACCTGGCTGGAAGAGAAAAATGGAGAAAGAAAATGAGGGAAAGAGAGGGGAAAGCGTACCTAAAATCTATCTCCTAGCCCCTCCCTCCGTTTGTCTGCTGCTGTCGATCTCTCCCTCTGCCCGTCTGCCGCCACTGACCTCGCCCCTCCCTCTGGCACCGCTGCTGACCCGTGTGAAGAAATCGGCCGCCCCTTACATCCGCCCTCCCTCTGCCTGCCGCCCCTTCCCTCAGGCAGTTGCTGCCGCCCCTTGCCTTCGCCCTCCCACCGTTGGTCTGCCGCCGCCCTTGCATGGAGGACAATCAGGGCCGACGGGGAAGGGGGTGGTGGGTGGGGCAAGAGGCATGGGGGGGGGATGGGGAGGGGACTACGAGGGGAGGCGGGGCAGGGTGGCGGTGGCAGTGGCGGGGGGTGAAGGAGTTGGGTGAATCAGCGGTGGCATTCTCGCAATTAAAAGTTTGCTCAACTCCAACTCGAGTAAAAAATAATAACTAATTCCAAATAATTTTTAAAAAAATATCATAAAATATAATACACACAATAATATTAAAATGACATCAATACCTAACTTTTATATATTTATGTTATGAGTTATCAAATTATTATATATGACTGATTTGAACCGATTCAAATGAACCAATTCTTGATCGATTTAGACCGATTCAATCTTATTCAGTGACTCCCTCAAAAATCGATTCTGATTCCGATTCCAATTTTTATAATTATAAAACTAACTAAACACCCAAAATAATAAGGTTATGACTTAGCAATTGGGGCCAATTGGATAATACTCAACAACGGATTTGCCTAATGCCCAAGTCCACAACAATACACAGGGACTCACTTAGTGCCAACCCAATTGAATCGACTGATTGAACACTAACTGAGTTGAATAGAAGGTAAACTAGTTGCAAAAATATCGAACCAACATGTTGGGTTTTACAATTTTTATGCTAAATACTTTTTAAAAAAATTTTTTAAATAGTGGGCAGTTGCCGGTGGCTAAATCCGGGAAATGGCGGCCAATTGTTGGCTAGATCAGCGGCTACCCCCAACTAGTTCTGACCACGACAGTGCGCCGTGATCCAGTCATGGCATGGCTGCCATGGCCAAAATGGCCGGAACAACCACGTATCTGGCTAAGGCTACCGCCCTTGGCCAAATCGGGCCAGATTATGCCAAGGGCCAGATGCCATTAGCCGGATTTGGATGTCGACGACGAGGCTGGAAGGGGCCATTCATTATTTTTTAATATTTTTTTAGATATTTGGTATAAAAAAATGACTTTAATAACTGTTTGGTTTGGTTTTTATTAAAAAAAACTAAATTTTATCCAAATCCAACTAAACCCAAAACATAGGGATTTAGGACATTAAGTAAAAAAATGCCATTGAATTGTAAAATTTAAATAAGCCACCATTGTTGGTAAATAGTGCACCTTAAATTTATGTATGTATATTATATATATATATATAAACAATAAAACATCTTCTCAAATAAACTTGCCCATCTGTATCATGATTCAGGAGGCATTATTTAAAAAGCAGCCAGTTGCTCCCATGAATCATGTGTTTTCACAATAGACAACCCTCGCGTCTCGTGTACCAATTTTTTTCGTATTCCCTGCCCAAGTTCCCATCACGTCCCTTCATGACCTGCCACTTTTTACGAGAGTAGGCACGCCATGTGAGCAACGTGATTTATTTCTTAAGATTTTTAGTAGCTAGCCACTGCTCTTATATACACCCCCAACAAACCTTTACATGAACCTAATAAATATTTACTTTAGTAAATAACCGACTTGTGTAAAAATTATCTAGTAAAAATTGTATCTTAAAAATAAAATCGGATAATCTCATAACTAACTATACAAGGGGATGATTTTTTCCCCATATTTGTTCTAAATGGATTTTCTTCTCTCCTTTTATCTCATAAAAATTATATCTTTAAAATAAAATCAAATAATCTCATACCTAACTATATTGGGGGATGAATTTTTTTCCCATATTTATTCTAAATGGATTCTTTTCTTCCCTTACTTCTAAACCGATGCAACTCTTCGTAAAAGGGCACTCCTATCACTCTTTGTAAAAAGGTATCCTCTTTGGAAAAGGTATTCCTGTAAAATAACCCTCTTTACAAAAATATTTATTCCATAGATTATAATTATTAAAATTAAAGGATTATAAAAATATGCATTCTTTGTATTTTTTTGTATCTATATTAATTATTGTCCATGAGCATTGTGTTGGTATTTTGGCTAGTTTTTTATAAAATAGATAAATGATGTTATTATGCCACCAGAGTAAAATTGTGCAGATAAGTAGAATATATTGCAAGTATATCATATATGGCACACAATAAATGCTAAAAACTTCCTTAAAATATTAAAGGTTAGGGCTCATGAAGATGAATATATATAACTTTACAATTATATTTTGACTGAATTGACAACACTCTATAAATTTTCTGAGTCAGTTAGGTAACTATGTATTGACAAGGCTTTGTAAGTGTCTTCATTTGATTATCCAAGTCAAATAATAAAAGTTACTAAAATTTTATTATCTTCTTCGTAATTGAGTTAAATTGATATATGAAAGTAATATAAATCATATATTGGGCGATTTCAAGCCGTGATATTACATTATATGATCAGTTGCGTCAAAAAAATTATAGATAACTCCAAGCCAAGCTTGGAATTAATCTTGAGTCAAGTTAACAGCTTGAATCGCCGGCCAAATTAATTCCGAGTCTGGAAGTTTTAAGGGATGGTATGTATCACATTTGCTCTTAGACATGGCGGACCCAGAAGTTGGCCAACAAACCAGCCTATATTAGATTATTTTATATGGGAACATCAAAATCTGAATCTCCGTTTGGCTCAAAGATGCCAAGTGCAACGTTCAAGGCGTTATTATATATAAAAATAAAAATCCAAGTCTGGTATTCCTCTCCCTTATTAACTATCCCTCTTCAACCCCAACTCCAACATTGTCTGATAGCCAAAAGCTTCATCTCTCCAACAGCCATGGCCGCCACCATCTTCCGTCTCCCAACAAGCTCCCCCAATCCCTTTTCATTAGCTCCCACATGCTTATCTTCTTCTTCTTTGTCACCCAATAAAGTGGCCAAGATTACCATGTTCAACAAAGAGGCATATTGGTCCAAGATCAATGACCAAGTAGAAGCACATATTAGGAGTGCTGTCCCATTGCACACCCCACCGGTGGTCCACCGACCGATGAACGACTTGGTTGTCGCCGCCCCGAGGACCATGGCCCCTGCACTGTGCATTGCCACCTTCGACCTCGTCGGAGACGGCGATGGCCACGTGGATCGGGCCGCAGCGGTGGCCGTCGCAGCTGGAATCCACGTCATGTACGCCGGGTCATGGGCCCACCAATACCTACCCAACTTGCTCGAGAGGTCCGGCCCGGCTGACCACGCGGCCAACATCGAGCTCCTCTCCGGCGACTCCATCCACCCCCTCGGCTACGAGATGGTGGCGAAGGCGGTCGCCGGCAGCGGGAGTGAGGTGGCAGCCAGCCGGGTGGTTAGGGTGCTGGTGGAAATGTCCCAGTCCATGGGGGCACAAGGTTACACTTTAGGGCAGTACATGCATGTTAAGTGGACGAGGGGGCACATGAAATCGGACGACAAGACCATTGCCCAGCAAGTGAGTGCCAGTAAGGAGGGCGAGCTCTATGCCTGCGGTGCAGTGTGCGGTGCAGTCATGGCCGGGGCAGGCGAGGCCGAGACCGAGAGGCTCCGGCGGTTTGGCCGGTGCATCGGCACCATCCACGGGCTGGTGGGTTGGAGCGGGAAGGAGGGGGCCGAAGAAATTGAGGAGGCTGTGGAGGAATTGAAGGCCTCGGCGTTGGTGGAGCTGCAAGGGTTTGAGGTGAGCAAGGCCAATCTCGTTTCCAGCATTTTGGAAATGGGTTGCAGGCTTGGCGGTGAAAGGGATCAGACCACGGTTTTGGAAGGCAATGAACCTGCCAGCGTCATGTAAACACTAGTACCAAATTGATTGTCTGTAAGAAATATGCTTATGACATTTCTGGTTTGAATCTGCTGGCATTTGAATGGAGATGATGTTCTCTGATGGTTGTATTTAGTAAAAAACTTGTGAAAGGTTTGATCAATTGAATGAATTACATATATATATATATATATATATATGGATACACTTATTACTGGCCTTGCCAAGAATTTAACATCAGACCTCGTTGGGTGGGTAAATAGTAGGCTCTGTTGTAATATATTTTTACACTGTTAAAAAAAATAAAGGTAATTTATCTGTGCACTACTTTGGAAAAGAGGCAGGCATGGTAGGTTTTCCTACAGGTGTTACTATCAAAGGCCAACATTACTTACATTCAATTGTACGGAATATTAGCATCGGGCCAAACAAACCCCCACAGCTTAATGTTGGGTCATGCCAGTCTTGTCACCTCCACATGTATACATTACTTATCCAAGAGTATCCGCAAAAATGTATTCTTTGATGGTCAGGGATGCTAATCAATCAAGTTCATAGTCTCAAACCCGCCTTCTTTCATTGTTTTTGACTTCAAACTAGTCCGAGAAGATATTAATTCCAACTTTCATAATTATTCATTGTGAATCTATTTTACTTTACATAATAACTCCATTTTCAATAAATATACTTCAAAAAATACTAAACATTCGCACTTGCGCTAATGCTTGTCCAACATACAAAATTCGACACTTCGTTTAGTTCAAACACTCTTCGCTTTCGAAAGAATAAAAAATACTAACAAATTTCTACTTTATTCGTATAATATCGTAATATTATCCTCCAATCATCACCTACATGGGATCTACCCTTTATTAATTCTAAGTCCAAGAAACCGAGTCAAATCGAGTTCAAGAATTCTTTTATTTTCTTTTTGGCCTTCCTCACCCCAGTTTTTTAAACACAAAGAAGAATTTTCGGACATGTCATTGCATGTTAGGCACGTGGCAGTAATAAGAACAGGGAAGGTACACGTGTAACAATGAAATCATTCATCATATTGATTGATTTGGAACATGAAAGCAATATCAAACTGCCACAATAAATGGATGAATGCTACAATACAAATGATAAATTAAATACTTAAGCCAGATGATATACTCACGATCTTCTTATGAAAATAAAACAAAAAATATGTTAGATAACTTATTTACGAAAATGGGGGAGAAAAGAAAAAATATATAGAATCTATTAAGTGTATAATAAATGGAAAATTTTTTCTACCACGATGCCCTTCTCGACGGTACTCTTGTTCTTTATCTTGGACTGGCAATGCGAAATCCAACAATAGCGCACCACGACGAACATTTGTAAGAAAAAGGGACCTTCAGTAAATATGACAAATTTACCACCCTTGATCTCAATTATTTCTTTTTAAGAAAATGAACTATTTGGAAACACCGGGGCCATCTTTGTGGACAAGGGTCAATTTCGACCAAAAACATCGGTGGCAACCGCAGCCAGATCTGGCTGCTGAAACCAAGATAGGAGGAGGTTGAATCTGATTGCCAAGCCCGGCTGGAAAAAAACCGGTGATAGCCAGATCTGACCACCTTCCAGCGTGTTGCTTTCGGGGCAGCCATTATGGATCGAGGGCCGCTCGATCTGGCTGCTCCCTACCTTTCTTTACCACGACTCGTTTTATGACAGATTTTTTTCATGAAAGTAAAATTGACATTGAACTATAAAAGAAATTTTTAAGAATGAGAAGATAAAAGATCTATTAAAATAACAATAAAAAAAACTAGATCAGATGAGATGAAGATGAGTCAAGAGGGAATCCCTCACTAAAATGAAGTCACCAAGAACAACCATTGTAAACTCTGATTATTGCAAATGGTGTAACTACAATAAATTTACTATTAGCAACGACTGCAAAAAAGCAAAAGTATGATCTGGAAGGCAAATTTGAACAGAGCATCATCATAAAAGAAAGAATAGAAAGTAAAATTAATTACCTTGGTAAAATGCTGAAGGGTTCTTTCGTTACATATGAAACCGATTATTCTGCAGTGTTGTGCGAGCCTCCAGCTTGTAGGCCTTCCAAGCTGTATTTTACAAAGAATGGTGAGCAGGCAACCCCAACGTCTTGCCTTCTCTTTCTCTATAAATCTGAATTTAGAGGTGGCTCACTTCTCTACTCTCTAAAATGGAAAAGGTACCACCTCCTAGCAGAGTCCTCTTCTGTGTCTTTTCTAACTCTATATCACAGACAACTTTTCTATATATGCTACAACACATATATGTCCCTGAAAAGATCAGAGAACTGCACTCCATAGAGTGTTTTCGCCTTCTCCACATCTTTGGTGAACCTCTTTAATTCTCTCAGCTGACTTGCATATGCCACTACAACTCCAATCAAATGATGCAACACATATGTTGCCTGCCTGAGCTTTCCACTCGCAATCTGCACCGAGTTCCAAAAAATTAATGTACATATTATTTATTCGCTTGACAGTAAAGATACTAGCAATAGAATGCAACTTATATGCATTCAATTAATTCGAAAATTAATATTGTAAGAAAATTAAGCACCAGTCAGCTGTTGCACCCACCAAGAACCGAATATACTAATTCTAAAGACTTGTTAAACAAGAGGTCCTGAGTAAGAACTTGAGCAGCTTTCACAACGTCAGCCAAAACCCATCTATAAATTAACTATATCTGTTAACAGAATAGCAATATAACTGTGTAGAGATACGAAATAGACTCTATTGACTGCTGTTGTTTAGTTGAGATTGGATTAGGATAGGTTTGAGTTAGTTAGTCAAATAGTCCATGAAATCTGGGATTTCATGGAACAATATGAGTCTTATATGTGTTGTCACCAATGTATAAATATAATACGTGGATGAAGATGTAATGTGAGTAGTAAATATATTGTTCTTTCTATTTCTTATGTCTATTACTGTCTTAGTACAGTTTATACCTATCTTTCCTATCTCTATCATGATTTTTAACATCGTATTAGAGCTTGAGATCCTTGAGGTCCTGAGACTTGCGTCCATTTTTTTCCAATTCTTGTTATCATCTTCTGTCTTATTACATTTTTATGTCATGGCCAAAGACAAGTCTATGACTTCCATTATTCCAGTAGACAGTACTCCTAGTTTGGTTGATCTGATCACTGGGTCATCCATTACAACCACTAAGTTATGTGGTAGTAGCAACTTCTTGCCATGGTCCACATTTCTCATCTCAAAAGACAAGCTGCATTATAATGAAGATGTGCTGCCAAAGGAGGTTGATTCAAAGTGGATATGAGAAGACGCACAGGTCCGTAGCTGGCTCTAGAATAGCTGATGTGGTGCTTCTAAAAACAGCATATGCTATCTTTGCATCTATCAGAGACTCTAATGCCTCTGATAAGAATGTTAATCGTATGTATGAGTTATGTGAGGAGGTCTTTTGCATGAAGCAGCAAGCCAGACCACTGAAGGACTACTATAGCTATGTCAAAGGTCAGATGGGAAGAGTTGTATCTCTATCAGCCCTACCCTTGATAAGTTGCAATATTTCCTGGGAATCGTGGTCAGCAAGAATCAACATGGTATTCTAATGAATTAAAGCAAGTATGCGGCTGACTGTTTAAGGAAACTGGCTGTACATAACTAAAAGCAGTAGACACACCATTAGAAGTGTCTACCAAAGAGGTTAAAAGATCAAGGGAAGTACAGGAGAATTGTTGGAAAACATACATATCTCACAGTGACAAGGCCAAACATTTCATCTCCTGTGAGTGTTGTCAATCAATTTATGCAAGATCTAGGACACCGTCACTAGCAGACAGCAATGGATATTAAGATATTTGAAGAGTTCACCTAGCAAAGGAGTGTTTTACAGGAAGCATAAGCAATTACTAGATGTACTTTGTTGACTCAGACTGAGCAGGTTCCTCCTATGACAGACGATCTACAAGAGGGTATTGCATAGCCTTGGGAATAAACATGGCCATATGGAAGAATAAAAAGCGAAATGTGGCAGCTAGATCGAGTGCTGAAGCTGAATACCATGCCATGGCGAAATCAGCTACTGAACTTGTGTGGTTGAAACAACTGTTAGGGAGTTGGGCTTTCAAGTGTTTTGCCCATGGATTTGTGGTGTGATAATCAAGCAGCTATCTACATTGCGACCAACCCCGTGTTCCATGAGCAGATGAAACACTTTGAAATCGATTGTCACTATTTTTGAGAAAGGGTGAAGGATGGAACAGCTTGCTTGAATCACATAGGTACCAAACAGCAACCAGCTAATATCTTAACATAGGCTCTTCCAAGAATTAGACACTGAAAGCTCCAAGGCAAGCTCTGCTTTGTTAACTATCACTCAGAGCTTGAGGCGGATTGTAGAGATACTCGATAGACACTATTGACTGCTTCTGTTTAGTTGAGATTAGGTTAGGCTAGATCTGAGTTAGTTACTTAAAGAGTCCACGAAATCTGGGATTTCGTGGAACAATATGATTCTTATGTGTCGTCACCTATGCATAAATATACTGTGGATGAAGGTGTAATGTGAGAAGCGAAAAATGTTCTTCCTATTTTTTATGTCTATTACCGTCTTAGCACAGTTTATACCTATCTTTCCTATCTCTGTCATGATTTATAACAAACCGCATACAAGCATGAGTTATTGAATGATTTTAGTACTACCCTTTCTTCTTCAATTGTCAAAAATCCCTAAAGGAACTACAAAGAATGAAAGATGATGATCCACGATTCATATTAATGTATTCTATACTGCTGCCAACTGCATTATAAAAAATTAAATGCTCAATAATGAAACCAATTCACAGAATCAAACAAGTGAAGGGTCACAAATGATGTCGACTAATTATTGCAACTTTCTCTAACAAGCCCTCATCTAGTAATAACCAAGGTGGCATTCTGAACTTACCAGGTGGTGTACCACAGCATAATCTACGATCATCTATGTGTTCAACATCTAGCCCAATAAACCATGATCCCAAAGAAACATCCTCATTTGCATACTTATGGAGTACATGCCTGACATTAGATCAAACTAGTAAGCATTTTTTTCAAAGTAACTTTACGGCAGACAAATGAAAACAGACTTACTGATTAATTGATATGTATGTTGCCAGATCTTTGGATATTGCATAAAGTTGGCCAGTGGCATGGCGAAAATATTTGTTTCCTTCCTCACCAAACTTCCAGTATTCAGGCTCATGATATCTTACTCCTCTGCCACATTTAACAAGATCAAATGAATTTCCACAAGACAATTTAACATATAACTGATGCATATAACTATTTGATCTCCTACTTTTGGGCAAGAACAGGCCCAGATTTCATGCACCCAACATACACTAGAGGCTTTGATCGGTGTCTAGCCAATGTTGTTCCCAATGTTGCTACAAAAATTAAAGACCAAAAATCCTGTTAGTTAAAAAAATTATTGTATTTTCCATACATGGATAAGAAAATCAGCATAATAAAAGTTGACTAAACCAATGACAAAATATCAACACCAATGACCGAGAATAACAAGTACAATACACTACACTAATCATCATCTCGACACCTTAGCACAACTGCACCAGGCTGGCAACACTCCATTAACATGAATCACCGGATTGAATTCCAAATATACGTGTTACACTCAGACTCTAATTGTACAACATCAATCACTTGCCAACTAGTGATATGCCTGAGATTACCTTGTACAGGTCAATTCATCTAAAAACTATGAACCTCAAAAATATTTAACAATTAAAAAGCTTTTGAGGGAATAAGAATCACCTATATTGACATGCACATCATCATCAACCTTTATGTAGAAGTCTGCATCCCATGTAGCCACGGCTGTTGCAAAATATATTTTTGTCTTAGCCGACAATTCAAGGTATCCTTCAATGTGTTCCTAAATAATCAGGCCAGAAGAGAAAAAGATTATTAGGAAGTTTATTAGCAATTTCATTGGTATCTGACAGCTTGAAGAAGGGGCAGCTGATATGCACTTGAGCAATGAAACTACCAACCCATGTGTTAAAGTAAATATTTAGTGATTCCCTTTCCTAACAACTCGAACTTTTGGGATCATATAAAATTTACATGGTATCAGAGTAAAAGGTATGGGGTTCGAATCTCGTTGGTAATATGTACCAAGAGAAATATTAATTTGCCCATTATTATGTCCAGTGGACTATTTGGCCATGTTTGTTTACGTGCTAAGCCTTAAAAATCCACTTGTACGTGAGGAGGAATGTTGAAACAAATATTTTGTGGTTCCCTTTCCTAACAAGAACTTTAGGGACAAATAGTTAGACCATTTAAAATTCACAGTGAGAACTTTTGATTACTCCAAGGATGAATAAAAATGATCAGTTAAAGTTAGAAAATTAATAATCCACGCAATGAAAAAGAAATAAAGACTTACAAGCCTCATAAAATCTCCATGCTTACTATTTTCTGCCTCAATTGCTTTATCCAAAATACCACCCGGAGTAGCACTGCAAAATCATATTCAAATAAATTAAACATGATCAAGCTTGATAATGTGAACTTGAAGATAAGGAAGAACAAACTTTTAATTTCTTTACATCAACTATTCACATCTACCACATCAAGGTAAAATATAATGCTCATAATGGTAAGTGCTAAGCATACAAGACAACCTTAATTTCCGCAAAAACACCATCAAATATAGCTCTGCTTGCATATATAATCCCATAAGACTTTAGTTGTTGGAGCAAGAAATTGAATATTAAACCATCTAAATAAGCAGAACTCAAGTAAAGAGCAGAACTTGAGCAGGGAAAGAAAACAAAACAAGGCTAATTGCTTTTGCAACTTAAGTGAACTTCCTATGCTCTGCTACACAATGTCAACAAGTAGATATACTTGAACAGTTAATATCTCTCTAAAATGTAAAATATGTAGTAATCACTAACAAAAGTTTCCATTTTGAAAAAAAATTGCAACCAGAACACACAGCGGTATTTACATACAGTAAAACTAATAAGCACACTGCACCATTCATGCCCAATAATTTAAGTTCAATGAAGCTTGAACCTCCCTCAAAGATGACTATGCTCACCTGTGGCCTATGACAAACCGAATGATGATGCCCTTCTCTTCCTCTAACCTATTTCTCTTTTCTCCTAAATTACAGTCAACAAACTCAGAACAGTGTTTAATCGAATTAGTGTCTATAAGTACATAGGCAATTTGCAAAAACAAGACCATAAGTGAGGCAACAAGGGAGAAAATAACGCTGGGCATTTGAACCTTGAGGCATCCAGGTAGCCCGAACCGAATCTCTTCTTTTTCGACTGCTGAAAGCGGTATTTATTCCAACAACCATTAAATATTTCTGCTTGACATTAGCATCAACACCTGGTAGTTTTTCTGAGGTAGGGGAGCCATTCGATATATACTCTTGTGCAGCTCTTGTGGCAGCCAATTCCATTTCCAAGTTGGAAATTGTTTTATCCAGTGTCCTGATTTTGATTAGCAACATTCTTTAACACTAAGTAGCGCATCACTAAAACAAACTTGCATATAATTGACTAAGAACTTTCATGAAAAAAGTGCATACTGTATGGCATAATGAGTTTTCGATACTTCTCCCACGATATCCTTTCTTTCTCTCCTCATATCCTTCAGATAACAAGAGGTTATCTCAGAATGCCAAAAAAAAAAACACCAACCAGAAAATTGGAAAATCCATAAAAAAAATTGATTTACAAACACACTCACTGATCTGAGGTTGCAACCATCAGAGACTAGATTCAACTTTTCACTATTTACTTCCTGTTTCCTAAGTATATCTTTTGGTTCAGGTACAGCCCACATCCTGAGGTCAAAAGACAATTCACATGATTAAGCTAACCACCATTATTACAGCAACTTTTTTCAAATACTAGGGATAAAAAGCAAGTAACAGCACAGAACCGCCATGACAAATCAGTACAGGAGCAATTTGCTCATTTCAAGAATAGAATTCGAATCAAACATGCAACTTTAATCTTGGCATAAGCAAAAGTTTAAAATTTCATTGATTTCTCCAACCAAAATGAAAAGTCAAATCCTAGTTCCACATATTTCACAAACCACCAAATTCCTTAGTTCTTTTCTTCTAATCAACAGATTTCTTAGATCAGCTACTTCTACACAGGATCGAGACACAAAAATCTCATAAAGAGTCATAATTTCTGCCATATAAATAAATAAATAAATAATCATCCAAACAAGTCAATTATCTCAATTAGGTAATCAGAATCAAAACATTACATTTTTCAATCACAAAAACACACCAAAATGGTGTTTTTATAGATTTTTCCATTCAAAATGAAAAATCAAATACTAGTTACCTAATTTCTTAAAATATTTTATCCCAATCAACATATTTCTCAAATCAGCAACTTCTAAACAGAAATTTTCAAAAAAATAAAAAGAATAAAATAAATAAAAATATCCAATCCCATCTCAATTATCTCAATATGGTAATCAGAATCTACACATTACATCAAAATTCAACTTCCAAACACAAAAACACACAAAAAAAACACTTCAAAAGAAAATCCAATCCCATCTCAATCATCTCAATATCCCAATAACAATCAACACAATACATCAAAATTCAACTTCCCAGCGCAAAAAAACACAAAAAAAAACTTCAAAAAAAATCCAATTTCATCTAATAAATCATTTCAAATCAGTAATCAGAATCAACACATTACATCAAAATTCAACTTTTCAGCACAAAAAGAACTTCAAAAAAATCTAATCCCATCTCAATTATCTCAATTCATTGAACAGAATCAACACATTACATGAACTTCGACTGTTCAGCAAAAAAACACACCAAAAAACACTTCAAAAAAAAATCTTCCCCAAAAGCCAAAAGAGAAAAACTGATCTGGACCTGTTGGTGAAGAGGAGGCCGACGCAGAAGCTGCCGAGGCAGAGAAAAAAAGTCCATTTCCTCGACACCGCACTACCCCGGGACCACCCGTCCGCCCCTCTGCTCTTCAAAGGCATCGCCCTCTCACTCCCACCACCACCTCTAGCCTACTACCCACATCGGAAAACTGACTCGCCGACGACGGTCGTTCACTCGCCGGAGTTCTTCTCCGGCGGCGGCGGCGATTCGAGACGGGAGCCTGGGAAGGAAAAGCCGAAACTGATACTTTATTTTATCGGAAATTGCTATAAACTCCCTTATTATTTATTAAGAGGTCCATTAAATTTAGTTATTTACAAAATTAGGATTAACACAGACACCGGGCCCACACACAAACACAAACCTCCCACCCCCTCTCCGGGCGTTGAACTGGCACGTTCTCAAACCAACCCATAAATCTTATAATTACTGTGTTACGGGCCAAGATCTTGGTTGGCAGCTCCTTGGTTAAATAGCAATGGTGAAATTTAGGGTGGTTAATTGTACTTAGTTACTTGTCTTATATAAGCTGTACCATACGTGTATTCGACTTCGTCAGCCTTTAGTTCAAGTGGAACTCGGCCAAGTTATATTCGAGAAGAATTCGAATAAGTTTAAACTAACTTTATTTATATTTTTCTTTAAAATACTTTAAACTTCAACCTCTCCTAAATTATAAGTCAAATAACTTTTTTAACACAAAAGTGATTATATTATCATGTAAGATTATTATTATACATAACTAATAATTTTTTAATAAAAACTAAAATCACCTAAAATAATAAAAATCACTGAAAACACAATAAAACACCTAGAAATTTCAAAAAGTAAATACCATTGAGTACTTTAAAATAAGTCAAATATACGTAAAATACACAATTATCATTAGCCTCTTGGGAACAAAATCTAGAGCTGGTGTAGTTGACCATGCCAAGATCTGCAGTAATGGAACTTCTATCATGACCAAATAAGTACACATAAGCCCCACACGAACACATACCTGATAATTGTATTAAATTATCTACCCAATTCATTGTTGTAGATAAGGACCCTTCACCAATCCCATGCCAATATAATAAGCAATTGATTGTATTGAGGGCGAGATACAACCAAAAGGAGATTTCTTTATCACACTCATCGATCATGTGGATAGGAACTAGAAGCGCATTGGGCATGCATGGATTGGATCCTACCGAACCCTACGAGATTGGCTTCATCCTTACCCTACACGTGGCTCATTTATCCTCGTTTGAAAATTTCATAAAATACTCAAGGTGCTCACGAGTCCTTTATGTATAAACAAGTGTGGGTTGGGCGTTCAATTTGTCGACTATAAATAAAAAAATAAGGAAAAATTTAATACCGGCCAGGGTTGATGTTTCCATGCAAGTTCAAAATAATACGTGGAGTTTTTTATTAGAAAGGTGGGTAGATGATGGAAATAATTCTATCTAATTTGAAAAGAACATATGCGATTTGGAATGGACGATTACATTCAAATTAAGCCGATATTCTTCTATCAGTTTGAGCTAATATTAAACCTCCAAAAAAATTACCCACTGTATGATGCCTCTTTGATGATCCTGGACTTAATTGAAACAGTTTGCTACTTTGCACATAAGGAGAGCTAGTAAGGATGCACTTCTTCTTCTCTCTTTTTTTTTTTGAGTAAAAATCAAATAACCCCCTTATTTTGGCAATGTATTACTTATACCTCCTACTTTTAAGATAGATCACTTATGCCTCTTACATAACAACCCAGCCTAAAGTATAATATAATAGGCTTAAGTCATTTTTTAAAAGTGGTTAACCAAATTAAAGATTTATAATTAATTCTCACTTATAAATATGATCTATTTAGGTATTAGATATACGACTAAGTTGA
Source organism: Piper betle (assembly GCA_033002965.1). Taxonomy (NCBI): domain Eukaryota; kingdom Viridiplantae; phylum Streptophyta; class Magnoliopsida; order Piperales; family Piperaceae; genus Piper; species Piper betle. The sequence goes on along the minus strand of JAURVB010008027.1, from coordinate 36,484 downwards.
AAGATCTCACAATCTGCCTACTTTAAGAAATTCTATTTTTGAAATTCTTACATTTAGTCCGCTGCTAGCTCCAGACCACGATTTTTTTGCCCCGTGATTGGCAGCCTAGCCAATGTCCCTAGTTCAGCTCACCATCTAACACAAGTTACTCTAACACTATTTGTAATAACCCGACCTAAAGTGTAACATAATAGGCTTAAGTCATTTATTTAAAAATAGTTAACCAAATTAAAGATTTATAGTTTATTGTCATTTATAAATAGAAGGTATTAAATACAAGACTAAGGTGAGAGATCTCACACCTTATTTTGCAAAAATAATCATTTGCGCCCCCGGGACTCACATCGTGTTAGTACTTAGTTAAATATTGATGATATGGATGAAATCAGACAATATTTTAACTTGATAATGTGTCAAGCTCAACATGTCATCGAAGAAAATTATATTTTAGTACATTTTCCTGACCAATTATGTATTAATTAAATTAAAATATTGTTAATAAATAATTAAATAATAATAATGTGGCTAAAGTTAGATTGAATTTTAATTTGATGGCATGACATATTTTGACACATCTTCAAATGTGAAAGTATTTTTTATTTTGGAAAAATGATGTAAAAGTATATCTTTTCTCGACAATGTGTCCAAATTTGTTATGCCATCAAGGGTTTTTTTGCCAAATCATTAGCGTTTAACTACTCACTAATGTTAATGTTAGAATCTATATATTTATATTTAATTAATAAAATAATAAGTTAAGAAAATAGTGTTAAAATATATTTTCTTGATAATGAGTGAATTTATTACATTATTAAATTAAAATATAGTCTAATTTCAGTCGAACCTTCAATATTTAATCACTTAATAACACTATTAGAATCTATAGGGTATAATTGATCATTTTAAAAAAATAACATGCATAAATAATTATTTTTTAAATATAAAGGTGTAAATGATAATTTTGTAAAAGGTGGGATGTAAGTAATTTATTATTTTAAAAGCAACCTATGTACTTCTTTGAACGAGAGAAAACATGCCAGAATTTTACCCATTTCCTTCTGACCAAAGCATTAAAGTACTATGAAGGGGGCATGGTTGGAGGGAATTCTGCCAAACAATTAAAAGTATCTCCGTTCTCACGCAAAAGAGTTCTACCAACCTTGGTACATCGACAGATCACGAAGGAACTAGAGCTTCACGGAAAAGTAGCATATTGTTGCAGTACCTTCCATGGATGTTTAAATATGGCTTTGAAGCCAAGGGTGAAGAAGGCTTCAGATTCAATAATTCAAATAAAACATAGAGAACATAATAATTTGATAGATAGCATATTATTGATGGAAAAAACAGTGTAATTTAAACCGGGTGTACATTTGGTACGTGCAAAAGTTCGTTCGCATCGAACGGAAAGAAATATCTGCTACGACAAGATGCAAGGCAAACCCTCTTGGACGACCAAGCTCACGGAAAAGCTGGATTGGTTTATGACTTTTGATCCAAGAATCTTAAGAAATTCCATTAATTTGTTTATTTATGAAAAACACTTTGTTCTTTCTCAAAACAAGAGGCAGGGAAAATTTTCTGCCCCATCTTTAATATGAATTATCTAATCATTAAAAAAACCTAGATTTAATGAAAAAAAAATAAAACACCCCTCCCCCTCTCTTTTGCCGGCAACCAAATTCTAGCAATGGCCAATCAGTCAAGCTTGGTCACCATCGACATCAATGGCGCCTAGGTCAATTGGCGACTCGCCAAGCCCAACCGATTAGCCATTACCGAAACCTAGTCATCCCCCTATCAAATCCAACAGTTGCAAAAAAATTTTTAAAAGAGCTTCCAGTTCTAACCATTGCCGACTAGATCCAACCGACGCTAGCTAAACTTGGCCGTTCCTCAACTGGTGGCCGAACTTGATCGGTGGCAACTAAGTCTGTGGCCGCATGGCCAGACATGGCCGCCCAATGCGGAATTTGACTAGGCACCAGTGGGAGAGGAAGGGTTTGGGATTTTTTTTTTAAAAAGAATAGACCTGGATTGTACTTATAATAAGACAACTTAGATCAAAACTTTGAGGCAAAAAAATTTTCTTCCCTAAACTCACCCAAAGGACCCTCATATATATATATACACCTACTTTCTTAACCATCGAATTGCTTGTCCATATATTGAATCGCACGGAATGTTGATGGGCAGTTCAAATTAATATAATAATGTTAAAATTATGCCTTATAAAGTGCCAGAAAGCCTTAATAAGGAAAAATCATCAACCAAACAACAAAAAAAGAAATTGCATCACCTAATCACAAATTGCGTAAGGAGGATAAAGCCTTAACCGCAAATTTGGACTCGCAAATTCAAATGGGCGAAGTACAGGTAGCCATATACACATTTCCTACTTCAATCAGTGAATCTTAGTCACCTAAACTTGGGGACTGAGAATAATCATAGTGCCCCATGAAAACAAAGGTTTTTGCAAGAATTTTTTGAGTCAAACACAAACAGGAGAAATCATCGTGCCACATATGAGGTAAAATTAAAAAACAGATGCAGCAAATCAAAATGAAGCAGTGCGGCTGGACTCTCCAAATTAGGTTTACGCATGGCTGATGCCCACACCGGCTCACCGGCTCAATCTAAAACCTCACTCTGGTTTAGCACACAACTAGGACCTAGCCTCGGCTACAGAAAGCACACCTAACTTACTAAGGAATTACATAAGTGAAGCATTTACTCCACAACATAACAATTTGGAATATAAACATTAGTCCCATACACTTTCCAATAAATTGATACACATGACCCATACCAGCTCCAAATCAACCACAGGGCAGCACCGGCTTACCAATCAATCAAGAAAGGGACTCTAACGCGCCCAGTGCAGCATGTGCAACCATGCACAATCTGCCAGTGCACATGCACCATGCAGACCCCCATGCACACGCACACAACCCGTAGCGCTATAACATTCAAAGCTTTTACCACTAAAAGTGGACAACAATAGGGACATTCCACCTAAAAATATCTTGGGTATTTTGAATGGTAGGTTTATGTAAAAAACGACCACCAAAAGCTGGGAGCCTCTTTACATTCATGACTCGTCAACAAGAAGATACTTTCCGACCATTTTTTATGTTTTGACCCTACTGCTGAAAAATCAGCTTAAAACAATAAACAAAGGTACCATTGAAGCAGAGGTACACAAGCTACAAACTAATCCTAAGAAAGGATTAAAGAAGTCATCACACTGCTAATAGAACAACTTAACACAAACCATGAAACGGCTGACTTGACTTGGTATTGGCAGCATTAGAAGGTTGACACAAAACTGACTTTTTCGGACACCTCAAACATCACCGGACGACGACTCTGGAGGTTTGCCAAAAACCCAGAACGGGGTCTTAGTACTCACTGGAACAGGATACAGTGATGAAATTAATAAAAGACCCATTAATTATAACATGGTAAAATTATGCAGAAACATAAAGACATCAAGTGTTTTTTATTGAAGACAAACTTTTTCTGTCTACAAAGAGGAAACAAAACAAGAAAGTATAATCTGTGAAACATAAGTACGAATAAACACAACAAAACCTATGACCAACCTGCTCTTCCTCATCGGATGTCTGCCCCTGAGGTTGGCTTGATTCAGTGGGCTTTTCTGCACCACAGTTCTGTCTGTTGCACTTAGTCCTAAATGGGTAATTTATGTTGCTGCATTTCTCACATTTCCAACTTCCTTCTGGAGTTTTGGTCTCTGCAAAATTGATAATGATTTTGAACGCCTGTAAAGGCCCATTCCATGATCGAATGACCAAACCTCTCCCTTCACCTTACCCCATCTGACACACCCCCCCACACCCACCCACTCACACACACAAAGTTATGAAACACTTACTTGAGCTTTTTCCACTTTCTGGTTGTAAAGCCTGCATCAAGACTCAAATGCTTTCATAAATAATCATATTTGCTTCTTCAAAATTAACAAATGAGAAATATATAAACTTCTCGTCATCATATAGAGAATTCACAAAAGTATGGTCATTTTACATAGAAAAACCTAATAGAAAAAACCTCATCAGTTTTCATAAAATGGCAACAATTCCTAATTTTCAACACAGCAAGAGCAAAAGGCATTAAAATCACCACTTATCTCCATCACCAACAGTATATGCAGTAGAATTAGACTGTGTTCTTATAAATTTTACATCATTCGTTACAAAGAGGATCTTTTTCCATCTAGAGGAGAGCAACAACAAATAATCAAGAAACGAATTACACCTAAGATCAAAAACTAAATGGACCATAGAAAACATAAAAGAATATCTATGTCTATGACTCTATACAATATCATCAAAACAGAAACAACATCACCTTTCACAACTACAAACAAATTCTTAGATTTGAAAAGGAAAATGAATAAAATATAAAAAGCCTCATAGAAGATCAAACAACAGCTCCATAAAAAAATGAAACATTATCTATCAAGAAGGCATATGATCCATCACAAACCTGTGTTCCGGGCTTTGGGGTATTGCATTTCCTCATGTTACAAACAGCTCTAAAAGAAAAGTTGTTGTTCCCACATTTTGGACAAACCCAGTCACCATCACGGCCATTGTCTATGATGAAAACCATAGTAAGTCAATCCATCAAAAAATAACGCACTCCACGAAGTGTGCATAAAAAGCACCATTCAAAGAACAACTAGTACCAGCGGATTTTTTGAGAGAAGTATCATCTACAAACGCTGCCATTCTGGCTCCCTGTGAAAAAGTTGTACCGCTAAAAATCACACACAAAAAAAACTCATATTGTACTAGAAAATTTTCGACATGCAAGCTACATTAACAGGAATGACAGTCTAGACAAAGCCATGGCACAAAGAATTTCACAAGACAAGCTCATATATTATGCAATAAAGAAAAATTGCAAGTCCATTTATTTACCATGGCAGCATGACCCATTGGCAAACCCAGCCCATATCTATCCATTAATGGAGGCATTCCATACATCCCACCTGAACAAGCAATAAACAAAACAAAAAGGTATGATCTAATCAGCAACTTGATTTAGAATAACTAGGGAGAAATAGACAAGGGAGAATATTAGTCAAACAATTCAAGAGGGTAGATAACCAATCACAAAGACTCAATTTGATTTATCAAAACATCTACTACATTGATGTTGCATCCTCTATTTATAATAATATTAATAACATAAGTTATAAAAAATTTGTCATTTGTAATCACATGGATCCTAATTTAGGGTCTATGCCCCCAACACCCTTAGGGTGTCCAGTGGAAGAATAAGAAGAAGTAGTCAAGCAATTACTTCATAATAAAGTAATTCTAAAAAAGGTAAGAAGTTGTTGTAAAAGAAATCCTGACGAAGGCAATAAATGTTATGCTATATAACCAAAAGAAATTCTAAATCTAGAACACTTCTAATATATGCTCCAGCATCACACTCTCTTTCTTCAAAAGAATTTGACCTCAAATTCGACATCTAAAGTTGTAGAAGTAGCAGAAGTTGTAGCTACAAATGATCAAGACATTTAAATGTTACAACTTTAAACCAATACTTAAGGAACATCATGCATATATGTTGACCTTTAAACTTGAATGTGATAGACAAGTGTGACATCCAATCACCCCAATTGCAAGAAATCCAAGCATTGACAATAAAGCTATGGTTAACAACTCGAGATTTTTCTAAAGGTTGCATGTGATAAAAAGGATCAATATAGTTTGGCAGGTAATCATATTTCGATCTTGAAGAACATTAGTGCAAGCCCTTGAAAATGAAATTTGCATTTCTTGAAGAGCTAACATCCTTTCTCGTTGAATACGCTTTAATTCTTTTGAATAATTTTGAGAATTTACAATCATTCAATCCAATAATGTAATGCTTAATCCCAATAGGGAGTTTACAATCATTTGATCCAATAATGTAATGCTTCATCCCAAAAGAGAGTAAAAATCCATGGTGGAAATCTCCAAAACATTCTCAATTTTCCAATTTTTTAAAAACAAAATTAAATAAATGATGGAAGGCAACAGCTGCAAACAAGAAGAAAAAAAATTCCCTTTATTTGGGAGATGATAATTGTGGAAGCAGTGGATGATAAAAGACCCTCATGATTAGATCTTTAGGTTTTGATATCAATCAATGTAAGATAACTAGGAAGAAATAGACAAAAGGTGATAATATTAGTTGAACAATTCAAGAGAGGAACTAGGGAGAAATAAACAAAAGGGGATAATATTAGTTGAACACTTCAAGAGAGGAGAAAACCAAGCACAAAGACCCCATACAATTCATCAGAACACCTTTTCATTGATGTTATATCCACTATTTATAATATCACTAATTCAAGAGAGGAGAAAACCAAGCACCAAGACCCAATACAATTCATCAAAACTCCTTTACATTGATGTTATATCCTCCTCTATTTATAGCATCAATAATAACCTAAGTAAAGCAGTTAATTAATAAAAAGAAATCCTAAACAAGGTAAAAACTTGATTAAAAGAAATCCTAAAGAAGGCAATTAATATTTTGCCTTATTATAAAAGAAATTCTAAATCTAGCATATTCCTATAATATATGCTCTTGCATCACAACTATGGGTGGCATGACAAAAAGCCTGATGAACTGAATGACACTAAAACAACAAGTTCAAAAGATAAAACAATACCACTTCCTAATGCCGACGCACCAGAGTAAGGAGATGGACCAGAAAACGGTAAAGGTCCATAAGGGCTGCCCATGGACATACGGTTGTTGTAATCATAACGGTATCCTGATCCACCAGAAAATGGCAGATTATACGCTGGCAGCATGGAAGAACCATATGCTGGCCCTCCAAAATACATTGGAGAAGGTACACCAGAACCCATATATCCAGCAGAAGAAGAGTAAGCTGGAGGAACTTGTATAGGTTTCACTGAAGGCTTCTGAATAGATCACCAACCAGTAATTAGAGACAATATAAACCAAAAAAATTAACCTAAAAAAAATGACCATGATAATTCTTTACAACAAATAGGAAATTGGCCGAATATTTCAAAGAAAATAAGTGCAAGACCTAAAAACCCTAGCAACATGCCTCATAAATCTTAGGTTTTGAGAGTAAATCAGGGCCTAAAAAAAGTAAAACAAATAAGACATCATCTTACAGAGTTAAGTTCAGCAGGTCTAGACTGAGTACAGTTACGCATGTTGCACGTAGTTCTGAAAGCAAAATTGAGATTCCCACAGCTAGGGCACCTCCAATCATCCTCCCTACGGTTACCTAAAAATGCACATCGACCAAACAACAAGTAAATCAACCAACCGCTTTTCCTGATAAAAGATACACCAAATTATTATCATTATCATCAATCTTTAAAGTGACATATCCCTCTGATCTTGTGCCCAAGAGAGCAGCACAGGGCAATTCCAAACTGATCAAACCCTTCTTACAACCAAGGACAAAACCACAAAACTACATAAACAAAGACAAATACCATCAGTACGGGCACGCTTGGCCGCCGAAGAATTGCGATTATCAACCTGCACAAACAACATAACACCATCCACGTTATAATACCAAATCTCTCACAAATCAACCATGGAATTTCCCACAATACTAACAATAGACCTCCCATCATCCATAACCATACAATCAAACAATCAATCAAGTAAAAATTCTACAAATAGCCCAAGAAACTACCCAAAATCGCTATAAAAAGACCATTTATCATAAAAAGAAAACACAAATAAACACAAAGATAAATCATCAAAAAGAAAAATCGCAAAACAATATAAACAATAATCCACAGCCCACAACATCCATAACCATACAATCTTTAAAAAAAATAGCATCACAAGAACAATCAATCAAGTAAAATTTCTACAACTGATTACCTTAATTCGCAACAAGACAACGATTTCTATAAAAAAAAAATTTCAAAAAGAAATATAAAAAATTACAAAGTAGGGAGGGATGATGGCCAGACCTGAGACATCTGCGAATCTGAGGCGAATTGAGAAGGGAAGAAGTCGGCGGCAGTGAAGGCGGAGCACCGGAGGTCGGTGCTTTTAAAGATTGCGCCGTCGAGTCCTGATTTGGACGATCTGCCTCCGACGACGGGGTGGGCCTGATGGGCTGCCGAGAACGGAAACTTGGATTTTGGATGACGGGCTTTGCAGGGCTTACGCATATTAATATTATATTATAATAATTATAATACGACTAAAAATTCTTCTGAGCCGTCTACGTCTAATTATAAGAATGACATAAATCAAATCTAAAAAAAATACCCCAACAACAATGAAGGTGCAGCCAAATTCGACCACAGTGTGATCAAATCCGGCCATAACTGGTATGGCCCGAATTAGCCGTTGAGTGAAAATAAAATATTTTTGTTGGTGGTCATTTTAATTACAAGTAATTGGATGCAAAGGTTAAAAAAATTAATATTTTTCCAACAACCAACTTCGATGATGACGTGCAATTGAACCCAAACTGGGCATTAAGTGAATAAAATATTTTTTGTTGGTGGTCATTTAGATCGGCTGTCACACGCAACAAGCTCCGATGACATGCAATTGAATCTATCCGCCAATAATAAGATCTGTCTAAAGTTCCAGTCACACGTGACCACATCGGGTAGTAGCGATTGGGAAAAAAAAGAGTATTTTTTATAAAAGATATAATCTGAGTCATTTTTGTAATCAAATGTAAATTAGTTATGACACGTAAATAGTTCCCCTACCTAGCATAGTTACTAAAATTTGGACGATTGTTATCAAATACTAAGGTGGGCCTAATGGGCCACCGAGAAAGGAGATTTGGATGTTGGATGATGGGACTATTACGACGTAGAACAATAATCTTGATTTCAATCCTCTCTCAATTTCAATATTTTATTTATAGAATTAAAAAATAATAAAACAAGTTGTAACTAATAGTTTATACGAACTACAACCTAAATCTCAACATAAATAAAGATTTTCATAAATTTTGTCATATTTAGACTTCAAAAAGACTTATTTTTAGGTTTCTTAATTCAATTTTAAAATATTTTAAAAGTATATTTTTGCTATAATTAAGTTGATAATTAAGATAAAATATTTAAAAAGTATTAAATTAATTTAAATTTTATAAATATCCTAACTATTTATTTTTATATTTATTCATATGGACTATAGGTGGAATATATGTTCTAATTAAGGTGTGGCATATAAGCCCATGTGAATAATAGCTCATTTAGACTCTCATAAAACAAATAAAATTCGACTTTTGTCATTTTATTTAATATTTTTCACTCTTAAATCTGACGAAAAATTGGGTTTTTATCCACCACAAATTTTTTATATGCTAATTGCAACTTCATTTCCGATTTTCATACCTTAAGCACCATTTTATATATGAAATTAAAACACCTCGATGTTGTTTGCATTATTAAGTACTTTTTACTACTTGTTAATTAAGCAGTTGTAAAATTGGATTATTGTCCATAAAAAAGTAGGATCTATGCATAGCTTTGGAATTAAAAAATTGTATCTTTGTTAATGGGCCTAGGAAAGAGATTTCGACTTTGGATGGCAGGCCACTAATGGGCCTCGTTAGTGGCAAAAATACCATGCCGCTAATTGTAATTTATCTTTATTACCTTCCGATCTTACGCCTTAATTCTGTCATTTATAAAATTAGCAATCTCAATCTTAAGCACTTATATAAAGTGTTCTACCACTTCTTAGGATTTATGCTTATCAACTTAAAAAGTGAAATGATCCAGCCCAAGTATAATTTGATGGGCCTAAAAATCATTTCTTCAAAATAGTTAACCCTAATTAAATATATATATATATGTACATAATACACACACACACATGTCCCCATTAATACAATGAATCTAAGCTCAATAACTATTAGACATGAGACTAACTTTTGAAAATCTTTTAAATCCATGACCTTAATCTATCCACCTTTACAATCCTATTCTCAAAATTCTTTATTTTCGGCTTTATGAGAATATTCCATATTCATTTCATTTTAGCCCAATTTTTAATATAATCACGAGTAAAAACCTCACACAAGTGTAATTTAATAGACTTAAGTAATTTATATAAAATAGTGTAAAAAAGTTAAAAATTTGTAAGCATACCTATAATAAGATATTGAATTCTATTTTACAAAATATTAGATATGGAATTTTTAAGTGCTTCGATATTTGAATTGACATTTTTATTCCTTAGATTACGTAAGTGTAAAATGCAGCTTCAAATTAGGGTTTTACTCGTTTGTAGTTTTGGCTAGTTCGGGCCTATCTCGAGTTGGTTTGAACAAGCTCGAGCTAGACCAATTTTCAGATCATGAGTATGAGGCTCAGATGGTTGTATGAGCATGTTATGGTGGCTGAGTATGCCTGATATGCAGATGATAGCTTCAGTTAAGCTACAGCAGAGCGTGAGTTATTAGTATATACACGAGGTATATATATGATTTTTATGAGTTCAGCTAGGGTTGTAGGCCTAGATTTAGGTCATTGCAGTGTTTAGTATTCGTTTGGGATTTTCAGGGTATCTCATTTGCATGCATCATAGGGATTTTGGATCACCAGATTGTGCCCTATGTGGCCCAGCTTGATTGAGTCATAGGTTTTACCTGATTGAGTTGAGGGTTCGAAGCTCATTTAGCCTTTTTGCCTCGATTCCTGCCTATAGAGTCACTTTTAGGACTCAAGTGAGTTTTGACTTTGGACGGTCTCGATCCGAGCTTTCCGTCATATATAGATTGCATATACTTATAAGTAGGCCCCACTATGCCACTGACTTGTAGGACGTTCAGATCGTACTGCATGGCAAGAACATAGCTTTCCATGTCAGCCTTAGCTTCACCCTGTTATTTTTCATAGATTTCCCATGATTTTGATGATTTCCACCCTAGAGCCTTCACTTCAGCTCGTTGCTGGCAACTCTCTAGCTCATCTCCTACCACTGGATCTGCACCCCCAGGACTGCCTCGCAGGCGGCTATCTATTCTGTACCTCTTACGACCATCGGCACTGCCACAGTTGCCGCCGGCGATGACGTTTTTGCAATTGGTTTCCATCGCTGTTGCCACTCGTTTGAGACATTTTCTAGTGCCGGCGAGCCACCTCCGGCCGATCCTATCACCCAGATAGCTTCACTTTGTCGAGAACTTTATTTTGAGACCATCCATGATCACTGCTGTGGCCATGATCATCGCCGGTGATGCCACCGCACCCGTGGTGATGCTGCCCCATTTAACACATCAATCTATGATACCTAACATGTTGTGCTAATAATTATCACCCTTAAGAAATTAAATTAGAGTTAATTATACCTCATGTTGTCGGCAATCAGCGACATCTTAGGTTTCATCACGTGGCTTGAGACTCGAATTTAGCACTCGATGGTGTCGAAGTTTGATCGGGCTCAATTGGATTAATGGGCGGAAGATCTAGTGAATTTTAGCAAATCTAGTTTTTTAGTGACTTTTCGACGGTTTTATGGTGACTTTTCCGACAAGGTCAATTGGGGCTATAAGTCGGCACTGGCTCGGCAAGCTCGACCTAATGGTGGTGGTGGTGAGGACAGCAACAACGACAATGATAGTCGGTGGCAGCGACGAGTCAGTTGGGGTTGGTCGGTTGTCCAATTGGCTCTCAGCCGGCTTCGGCGATGGCATTAGGTGTGGGGGAAATGGTCGGATGTTGAAGGGAAGGGCTTTGGTGCCATGGTAGTGGTGGAGCGGCGTGGATGGTGGCAAATTGACACTGGGACATGCTGTGTGATCTCGCATCATTGTGGAGACCGGGCGGCGGCTGAATATGTTAGGGGGGCACGACGATGACACAGGAGGGGTCGGCGGCATCTATTGGCGGCGGTGCAGCGTTCAAAAGGGTTGTCAACAATGAGGACGTGGGTGGTGTAAGGCGGTGATCGAGGTTTGGGGGAGAAAAGGTTAGGGCAAGTCTTGGGGGTAGTCTCATAAATAAAACATGATTCGACTCTGACTTGAGTAAAAAATAATAACTAAATTCATAATAAATTCTAAAAAATTCAGAAAAATAGGCAAAATATCTTATAAAATATAATGCACATCATAACATCACAATGACATGTTCTATAACTAATAACCCATCTAAAATGCTCTATAACACATCCTATTGCATTATTTGGCATAAAAATAATTTTACGATCAAATATATAAAATAGAAATATTATATACTGTCATATACTCTGATAACTCATTTCTCATCATCTTTCTGATGTTATCATCATATACTCAAGTACACCTGACCCTCATCACTCATAACTCAAGACCAACCTCGATTCAGTATGCAACCTCATGAAACTGACTCGACTCGAACCTACGGTTGAATGGACTGGTTCACTAATGTATAACTCTTGACTCGAGTTATGGGTTTTACAACCTTCCCTCCTTAGACAAATTTCGTCTTCAAAATTTTAACCAAGGAAGTTTCAAATTCACCGATAATCTAGAAAAGGTAGTCTCTAGTAAAGTACCTAGTTGTGAAGCTGGTTGCTTGAATATTTCTGGGTATCTCTTCCTCATCTCATCTTCATGTTCCCATGAAGATTCTTCAACTCCTCGTCGAGTCCATTTCACCCATACTAGGGGAACTTCTTTTCTTCGCAGAATCTTCACAGGGTGATCCGCAATCAACTGCATCTTCTAGATACGTCAGGTCCAGTTGTAGTTCCGTCTCTCTAAAACTGACAACATGTGAGTTTTTTGAATTGTACTCCTTTAACATTGACATATAGACGACATCGTATATAGCTAATAAATGAGGCAGCAATGTTGGCCTGTACGCCACTAGTCCAATGCACTTGATCACATCAAATGGTCCAATATATCGTGGAGTGAGTTTTTCTCGCGTCCCGAATCTCGTGTTTCCCTTAGTTGGAGAGACCTTCATGAAAACATGACCCCTAATGCGAAATGAACCGTACGTCTACGTTAATCAACATAATTTCTTTGTCTATCCTGAGTTGACCTCATTCTCTATCAATTAGCAATTGATTAACCTTCTTCATAAATACCGAGCAAGGAATATATGATAATAAGGATGGAAACTCTCTCCCAAAAACTGCATAAAAAGGAGTTATCTTAATAACACTGTGCCATGATATAGTACAACTGTATGGAGCCCTAGAGATCTATTTATAACCAATCCGCAAGACAATTCTTGCAAAAGCAATGGAGATACATTTCTAAGCTCTTGCTGACTACCTTCGTTTGGCTGATGGTTTGAAGGTAGTACGCTAAATTCATATTGAATGACACTCCTCTTAACTTGAAAAATTCTTGCTAAAATTTACGGATGAAAATAGTATCTCTATCACACACAGTTGACCTAGGTAATCTATGAATTTTTTGCACATTATCAAAGAAAATTTGAACAACTTGAGAAGAAGTGTATGGATGAGATATTGGCAGGAAATAAGCCAAGTTTGATAACTGATCCACCACAACATAGATGATTGCCTTACCATGTGAACAGGACAACCCTTTGATAAAATCCATTGAGATATCTTCCCAAATTCGTTGTGGTATTGGTAATGGAGATAGCAATCCCTTGGAAGTTAAATGATCTACTTTGTGCTTTTGACACACTTCACAAGATTTGAGAAAGAGTTTAGATGTCCTAATCCACCAAAAGACTTGTCATATTTGCTGAATTTTCTACTCAAAGCCTTCATATATGGAAGAGTGCATGTTTTAAACAATCATTTGAATTAAAGGAGCTATTCATAAGAAGATAGAATATACCTTTATAGTATAGTAATCCATCCATGACCTCCCACTTTGAAGGCATAGTCCCTTGTTGACACTTGCCAACCAGATTTTGGACTTCAGTACTATTACACACATCTACTCTTACAGCTTCAATCGAATCAGAAAAAACTAGAGATAAAACACGAAGAGAGGATAATGACTCTTTATCTTTTATTTCAGGTTTACCTTGATCCTCATATTGGCTGGACAAAGCAACAAAGTAAAGCTAAGACAAGTGCTTGGACCATGGCTAGGCAATAGGTGTCCATTGAAACAATCCTCTTTTTAGCATATTGATAATGAAGTAGCCAACTTGCCATAATCTTTGACAAACTTACGGTAACATCCTGTTAACCCGATAAATCCCCTTAAAGATTTTAAAGATTTTGGTAATGACTGCGTGATAGCATCAACTTTGTCCTCATCCATCATAACACCATCTCTATTAATAACATGTGAAAAGTATTGAATAGATTGACAACCAAATTGACACTTTGATTTCTTGATATATAGGTGATGGTCTTGTAGCAATTCCATGGCCATTGATAAATGCTTCAAGTGATTTGTCCCGTTATGACTATATATGAGAATATCATCTCGAACGAAGAAAGGAAGAAAAAATATAGTTTACGAGAGCTTGAAATGTGAAAGGCGCGTTTGTCAACCCAAACGACATAAACTATCCATGATTTGCCTGGAATAGAGTTGTATAAACATCCTCTTTCTTCATTCTGATTTGGTGATAACATGATTTCAAATCCAGTTTTGAAAACTATTGTGACCCATGCAACTCATCGAGCAACTCCTCTACTATTGAAAAGGGAACTTGAACTTGACAGTTACCTTGTTCAATTTGCAATGATCCACACAAATGTGACAACTCTCATCATGTTTTTTAACAAAGAGCACTGGGCAGAAAATGGGCTACTGCTAGGTTGAATGATTCCTTGGGCAAATGTCTCAATGAGTGCATCTTTATATCTTCTTTTTGATAATGGTGACACCAATATGGTTTAACCCTTGTCAACACCGCAGTATCCTTTAGAATAATTTGGTGATGACAATCATGTAAAGGAGGAAGCCCTTGTGGATCATCAAACAATTCCTTATATTGTTATAACTTAGCTCTAGTTGTTCAGTTGTTAAAGAATTAAATGCTAGATTAGAGTCATGTAGCAACAAATGTAAGGATACTAAAGGGTCTTGTTTGCTCAAAGAACACACTGATATTCTAGATATTAAGGCAATGCACTTTGCAATCTATAAAAGTTGAACTCCTTGATCTGTACCGAAAATTGCATCTTCAACTCTATAAAGTTCCAATGGATTGTTCCCAAGGTTTGTAACCATTTTGTACCCAATACATTATCATAATCATTCAAATCTAAAATATGTAAATTAGTGGGATTGAAATCCTCAAATTTCAATCAGTATAAATTAGAGAGAGCAAATATATATATATATATATATATATATATATATATATATATATATATATATATAATATATAGACACACACGCACACGCACACACACATGGTAGATAGATAGTAGATGTGAAAATGTTGTACGTAGAAACTCATGACTAGCTAATCACTTATCCATGGGAACGTTGGTGAAGAAGACAACAAGGAGTGGTGGAAGGTGGTGGAGATGGTGTAGACCCAGGTGTTGACGGAGTTGTGGAGGCCTCCCGAGGTGTAGTGCCATCTGTGTTGGAAGAAGCTGAGACAAGGGGTAGGAGGTTGTCGAAGAGAACGAGGTAGTGGGTGAGGGTGGGGGAGGAGTGGAGGTCGAAGTTGGACTCGTAGAGGCGGGAGAAATAGCTGTACCTCTTCCTGGCCAACATGTCCTTTTGCTAGAAGGTGAGGGTGGTGGTGATGGAGTTCATATGGTGGAGAACTACTGGGGAGGCCTTGGTGGTGGCTCTGATGCATGAATCGGCCGATTCCGTGCGGAATCGGCCGGATTTAAATCTAGGGTATGATTTTTATTAAATTATTTAAGCATGGGTAAAATGGTAATTTGGATTTTAAAAACCTAAAATCAAACCTGCTCCCCCACGCCGCCGCCGCTCGTCCGCCTGCCGCTACCCCGTTTCCGCCCTCCGTCGTGCGTCCCGACTCCGGGCTCGCCGCCGACTGGGCTGCCGACCTCGCCGCCGACCTCACAACGTCGCCGACTTGTGGCGGGACCGAATAGGCTGTGACGCACGAATCGCCGTCGACTCGCCATAGGCTCTTGGCCGCCGCCTGTTCGTCCGACCAGGCTGCCGACATCGACCGGGCTGGCGACATCCTCCGACATTGCTGCCGCGAGACTCGCCGCCGACCGGGCCGGCGGCGGCGGCGGGGGTAAAGAGTGGCATTCTCGTAATTAAAAGTTGACTCGAGTCAAAAATAATAATTAATTCTAAATAATTAAAAAAATCTTAAAAAATATTTAAAAAATATCATAAACTATAATACACAGAATAATATCAAAATAACATCAATATCCAATTTTAATATATTTATATTATAAATTATCAAATTATTATATATGACCGATTAAATTAATTTGGACCGATTCAACTGAACCGATTCTTGGCCGATTCAGACCGATTCCGATTCCGATTCCGATTCCTTGGAAAACCGATTCCGATTCCGATTCCGATTCATGCAACCATTGGTGGTGGTGATGGTATTAGTCATGATCGAGGAGGAAGACGAGTTGGGTAATTGGAGGTAATTAGACTTGATGGTAGTAGTCAATTGTGTTGGTGTTAATATGAATGGTATGATATATTGTTGGAGGAATTCTAGAGTTTGTTTGATGTTTATTGAGTCAGCTACTACAATCACATGTTTGTTAACAACCTGATGTCCTTGTTTTAGAATGTAAACTTCATCTATCAAGCCTATGAACACGACCGAATATTTAGTGATTGGTAAATTGGTTGAATAAAAAATCCAAAAATCGCAAAATTTGCATGGAAAAAATTCATAGTATATGTTGAAAATGAATAAGTAGTTGCTTCATAAGAAGAGATTTAACAAATTCTTCACCCTTAATGATTTTTGCATGCCTGCTAGTGCTACTTGACATATTCGACGATCTATCCCCTTTTCAATAATTACATAAAAGATTACAATCCCGTAAGTAAAAAAATTTATTCGCAATTAATTGCCAAAATGATAATGAAATATAACCCACCGCAAACTCATCGCTTCCCAATTACGCCTTAGGGATATTACCAAGCGCAAATCCACAAACAATCTCATATCAATCTACACATTATCTCTTTCATTTACTCCTCAAAACTCCTCCAGAACAATGACCTTTGAATAGGGCCTTCAATCTAATGACAAATTATAGGTTCATCTAGACTCAAGTAAAAAAGAAATAATGAAAGGAGAGAATTGAACTTTTGTTTTACAAATGTAAGATCCTAGAAGGGTAATTATTGTCAAGAGTAAATCTAGAACCAAGAGCTTGCTGGTCATATATACATGTAAAAATTTCAACTAAAACTTTTATTTCAATGGAGCTTCAAAACTAAATCTCTACTTTATTCCAATAAGGTCGTACAACAAATTTTTTTTTAAAGGCTTGTTTTTGGGCTTCCTTCTTGGAATGAGATTGGGCTTTTATAATATTTTGTCAATCTGAGTAACTATTTTAAGTGTCAAACTTTCTTTTCTATTTCTAAACTATCAAAATATCACTTTACTATACCAAATTATTTTTCTTGTAACATAACTCCCTTAATTTCCTTGTCCCCAAGAAACGAAGAAAACCTCTTACAGAATCCTTTATTGTATTCCCAAGTGGCTTCCTTTGGTGACAGACCATGCCATTGGATAAACCATTATTTATATTTCTTATAACACCATGCACCCAAAATGGCATATGGAACAAGAGGAACAAACCCAGTACCCCACACCATAGACAAAAAAGTGATGGATCTATCTCCTCGACAAAAAAGTGATGGATCTATCTCCTCAACCAAAAAGTGATGGATCCACCTCCTCAATATTTTTTAAAGCCGGCTTAAGCATTGTGACATGGAAAATGTTTTGAATTTTTGCATCTTCTCTTAATTGGACCTTGCACACCAACTTACTGATGCAAAAAATAATAGGATATGGACTAGTATAACTAGGTGTCAATTTAGCTTTCACTCTACAAATCAACGAATTTGGTGGTGAGGTGTAGCTTCACATAAATCGAGTCACCAATTTTAAACTGAACTTCCTGCCTCCCATTGTCATTATTCAACTTGATCCCCTCGTCTGAAATTGTAGCTCCCTAAAAATTGCATCTCTATCAATTAGAAATTAATTAACCTCCTTAGTAGATGTCGTGCCAAGAACATATGACAACAAAGATGGAGACTCTCTCCCAAAAATTGCATAAAAAGGAGTCATCTTAATAACACTGTACCATGATTTCATATAACAGTATTGAGCCCAAGAGATCCATTTACACTAATCTGCAAGACTAATGCTGCAAAAGCAATGAAGATACATTTCTAAGCTCCGGTGAACTACCTCCATTTGGCCAACGGTTTGAAGATAGTACACTGAACTCATATTGAATGACACTCCTCGTAACATGAAAAGTTCTTGCTAAAATTTACTGATGAAAATAGTATTCACACAATTGACCTAGGTAATCTATGAATTTTTTGCACATTATCAAAGAAAATTTGAACAACTTGAGGAGCAGTGTATGGATTGAGACATTGGCAAGAAATAAGCCAAGTTTGACAACTGTTCCACCACAACATAGATGATTGCCTTGCCATGTGAGCATGACAACCCTTCAATAAAATCCATGAAGATATCTTCCCAAATTTGTTGTGGTATTGGTAATGGAGATAGCAATCCCTTGGGACTTAAATGATCTACTTTGTGCTTTTGAAATACTTCACAACATTTGAGAAAGAGTTTAACTATCCTGATCCACCAAAAGACTTGTCTTATTTACTGAATTGTCTTCTCAAAGCCTTCATGCGTGGAAGAGCATCTTTTAAGAATCATTTGAATTAAAGAACTATTCATAGGAAGATAGAGTTTACCTTTATAGTATAGTAGTCCATCCTTAACCTTCTACTTTGAAGGCATAGTCCCTTGTTGACACTTGTCAACTAGATTTTGGACTTCAGCACTATTACACACTTCTGCTCTTCCAGCTTCAATCGAATCAGAAACAACCAGAGATAGAGCATGAAGAGAGGATAATGACCTTTTCTTTTTTATTTCAGGTTTACCTTGATCTTTATATTGGCGGGGCAAATCAACATCAACTAAATTGTCCTTCCCTTTTTATATTGAATCACAAAGTCAAAGGCCATGATCATAGCCAACCATTTCAAGATTTATTGATCCCACAAATATTATAAACTATAATGATCAGTTATAACAATGAACTGAGCACCCTTTAAGTACCCTCTCCACTTTTCTACAGCAAGCACCAAGGTTAACTATTCACGATCATAAATTGGCATGCCCTTATTCTTTTCACTCAAAACTTTATTGTAAAAAGTAAGTGATAAGTCTCGCATCAACACCGCTCCAAGGTTTAAACTTTGAAGTATCACATTCCACCACAAAAGGTGCAAAAAAATCAAGTAAAGCTAAGATATGTGCTAGGACCATTGCTTGTTTCAGTACCTCAAAAACATTGAAGGCATCAGATGTCCATTGAAACAATCTTAGTTTTAGTATATTAATAATAAAGTAGCCAACTTACCATAATCTTTGACAAACTTACAGTAATATCCTTTTAACCCAAAAATCTCCTTAGAGATTTTAAAGATTTTGATAGTGACCATGTGACAATGGTATCAACTTTGTCCTCATCCATCATAACACCATCTCTATTAATAACATGTGCAAAGTTTTAAATAGATTGACAACCATATTGACACTTTGATTTCTTGATATATAGGTGATGGTGTTGTAGCACATCCATGGCCATTGATAAATACTTCAAGCGATTTGTCCCGTTATGACTATATATGAGAATATCTAGAAAAAGACCAAGATTAATCAATAACGAAGGGAAGAAAAAATATAGTTCATGAGAGCTTGAAATGTGCAAGGTGCGTTTGTCAACCCAAATGACATAAGTTTAAACTCATACTGTCCCTGATGTGCTTGGAATGAAGTTTTATATATTTAGGTTAGCCAAACAATTAAATCTCCATTTCAACACATAATTGATGAGAAGTACCAACCAATTTAATTAAATTTAACACAAATAAGTGACATCACAAATTTTATGTGGAAAACTCAAAATCCAGGGAAAAACCATTGGGTAGACAACTTAATCAAATTTAATATATCACAACTTGATACAAAAAATATGCACGGCAGAACAAATTCCCTCAATACCAATTTATTGCAATTTCTACACAACTGGTATTAATCTCAAATAAAGAGAATAAAAGAAAGACGTCACCTATTAAGAATTTGGTAAAACTACCATTGACGATTGTAAGTGAATTATAACAAGATCTTTAACTTTCATCAATCCATATAATTTTCCCCTTCTTCCCTCGTCGCCCTTTTTTCTACCGAAAAGAAGAAAAGCGTGTGTCTTTGCTTCTATTCTCTTCACACACAATGCAAAACGGGTTTTTAAATAAACTTTGGTTTTTGCCCAAAACAGGGTTGCCATTTCATGTATTTATGGGAGAGGGTCAACCCAACAAACCTCCCCTTGGCATGGGAAGCTCCATCCATTCCTGCTTCAATCTTTTAGTAAATATATTTGTCATTTGACACAACTTTAGTTATCATGTCAGAAATATTCGTTTTAGTATGAGTTTTTGTTAGCTCAAGAGATTTACTTTCCAAACATCTCTTACCCAGTATTATCTCGCATCAATGTGTTTGCTCTTTTAATGAAAACTTGAATTCTTATTCAAGTGAATTGCACTCTGGCTATCACAGTGGATAATGCATCTCTCCTGTTAAACACTAATTTCATTCAAAATTTTTTTCGTCCGTAGCATCTCCTTGCAAGCTTCTATAGTAGCAATAAATTCGGCTTCAGTTGTGGATAATGTAACACACTTTTGTAACCTAGACTGCGAAGACACAACCCCATTAGCAAAATTAATAACAAATCTAGATGTTGACTTTCTTGTCTCCAAGTCATCTGCCATGTCTGCATCTGTGTAGCCAACCAACAAAGGTTTATCACTTCCAAAACACATATACATTTTAGATGTACATTTTAAGTACCACATTATCAATTTAATTGCTTGCTAATGTTCTTTGATTGGATTTGCTAAATGTCTACTAACTGTTCCAACTACATATGCTATGTCTGGCCTTGTACAAACCAAAACATACATCAAACTACCAACAGTAGAAGGATAAGGAACCTTCGTCATTTCATTCATCTCTGTTTCACGTAAGTCACTTTTCCTCAACTTAAAGTGACCCCCGAGTGGAACTTCAACCGGCTTTACATATTACATGTTGAATTTTTTAAGCACCTTTTCTATGTACTTTTCCTGTGACATCCAAAACTTTCAAACTCCCGTGTCACTTCGAATAAACATTCCCAATTTTTACTTTGCCGATTCCAAATCCTTCATTACAAAGGATTTGTTCAAGTTCTTTAAACTTGCAATCTTAGCTCCATCATGTTATATAATCAACATGTCATCCACACAAAACAATAGAATAATAAAGTCATCATCATAAAATCTCTTAAGTTCTCCTTTAAACTTGCAATCTTAGCTCCATCATGTCCTACAATCAATATGTCATCTACATAAAGCAACAGAATAATAAAGTCATCATCATAAAACCTCTTAATAAACACACAATGATCAGAAACAAACTTATTGTACTCATTCCTTCAATTAAAGAATCAAACTTTTTGTACCACTATCTAGGAGATCGCTTCAAACGATACAAACTTTTTTTTAGTTTGTACACCATTTGTTCCTTTCATCTGACTTTGAAACCCTCTAGCTGCTACATGTATAGAGTCTCTTCAAGATCACCATGAAGAAAGGTTGCCTTCACATTTAACTGTTCAACTTTCAAATCTAAACTTGCAGCCAAAGGCATAACAATTCCAATAGAAGACATTTTAATAGTAGGAGAAAAAATTCATCAAATTCAATACCTTTCTTTTATCCGAAGTCCTTCACAACAAACCTTGCCCTGTACCTTGGTTGTGTGTTGTTTTCTTCATGTTTGATCTTATAGACTCATTTATTCTTTAATACTCTCTTCCCCTTAGGAAGATCCACCAACTCATAGGTGTGATTATTATGTAAAGATTCCAGCTCATCGCATTGCCTTCAACCACTTCTCCTTTTCTACATGAGCTTTGAGCTCACTGAAATTTTCCAGTTCTCTACATTCAGCAATTTTTACATATTCTGATGATGGATATTTTGTTGATGGAACTGGTTCATGAGTTGATCTCTTCACATTAGTTGGCTCCCCTTAGTCAAAATTTGCATGTTCCTGTCCAACAACATTAACAAACTCATTAAAAATATCATCAATAACCTTATCCTCATGCTCATTATCACTAGGTGAGGGAATAATTACGTTATCCTAAGCTTCCTCTTCATTTCTATTTGAGGTTGAAAGTTCTTTTATCTTTTCAAAGTTTTCCCTAGATTTTATTTGAGGAACTTCATCCTTGCCAGAATCCTCAACTGTTTGATCCTCCCTAAAAACTACATCTCTGCTTCAAATTAATTTTCTATTCTTAGGATCCCAAAGTTTGTATCCAAACTTATCATCACCAAATCCAAGAAAAATATATTCCACAAAGACTCTCAAATGAGAATAACTCACCTTTTTGTCACTCCAAACCCATTATGGTATGTCATTGTCCAGGGCATTTATGGGATATCTTTGATCAAATAACAAACTCTGCTCATGGCCTCACCCCGAAAGCTCTTAGGCAACTTATTTGAAGACACCATACTTCTAATCTTCTCAGAGATTGTAACGACCCTCTCATTCTGAGCCATAAGCCAAGTGTTACTATATGAAACTAAGTGTCTTATAAATTAATTTTTTATTAATTTTTAAGATATGACATAAAATTTATTATAACAAATGCTCAAAATAATCCAAGCTTCACGAACAGAACCGAAATCCCACTGTCATACAAACAATCTAAAAGTATAATAGCAAATAAGAAAATTCAAAAGTCTGATAACAGAGTCCTCCAGCTATCTCGACTCTACCCATCTTTCCATGGTCACATTTGTGGAGGCAATTCTGCGTTAGTGATAAAAACACTAAGTCGTATAATTACAAGAAACAAGTTAATATATTCCACAACATCTGAATTTGAATCTTTTCATGATTATGAGCCTATGCCGAGCTCTTATTATGTTGGGAGGGCTGCCCATCCCGCTACAATCCCATGAATGTGCACCCACACTACGTGCCATCAGCCTGTACTTATTGATGTTTGTCATTGACTTACCCTCTTAGTATCACAAGTGCATAATGAGTCGTTTTACGCCATTGCACCTTGTCACCACTTTCGGCATGAAGGCAGGTATTTAATCTTTCAAGAATTTTAAAGGTGATGCCCTATGTCGGACTGAGTCAATTCTTTCACTTCGATTGCACTCAGCGCATGGTGGTCAAATGTGGGCTCAAGCCGACCAAGACTCCCAAATAGGAATATATAATTTTAAGGGTGGGTGTTGCCCGTGTCGAACTAAGCCAATTCTTTGACCCCGGTTGCTCTCGGTAAATGGTGGTCGAATGTGGGCTCAGGTCGACAAAGACTCCCAAATAGGAATATATAATTTTAGGGGTGAGTGTTGCCCCGTGTCGGACTGAGCTAATTCTTTGACCCCGGTTACACTCGGTGCATGGTGGTTGAATGTGGGCTCCAACCGACCAAAACTCCCAAATAGGAATATATAACATTTCAAGTAATTATATAGATCTGGAATAGTGATGAGGCATCCGCAACTATAACACACAATCCTAATATGAATGAAACTTCTCGAAAACCTTCCCTTTGTGAGCCAAATGTGCTCACAAATTATCAAGTTGATGTTTATTTACCATATACAGAATTCTCTTTATAGAGAAGAATATACGTAGAATTCAATAAGTCACTACATTAAATTTTTAAAAAAGAACGTAATCACATATAACTATATTAAACACCAACCAATTGTGTGATAACGAAAAGTGAAAAACTGATAGTTCTAAGATTTCCAAGAATTAATTTAATTAAATAACATTTAAAATTCGTTCTAAGATTTATAAATAAAAAAACCTAATTATTTTCAGGGTTTTACAAAGATAGTCCTATTCAATCTTTTAACCCCTCTATTATGTTGGGGAGTATATGAAACCGTCTTCTCATGCCTATTCTCATGCTTGCTACAATATTCATCAAACTCAATGGAACAATATTCACCACTATTATCACTTCTAAGATATTTTAAGAGCTTACATGTTTCTCTTTTAACCAATACATGAAAATTCTTAAAGATGCCAAAAAAATTACTTTTATTTTTCATGCCATAAGCTCACACCTTCCTAAAAGTATCATTTGTAAAACTCACGATTCGAGTTAGGGTTTTATATTTAGAACCGGTCGGGTCGACCGTTATTTTTTCGAGTTGAGTCAATTTCAGGACACGTGTACCGAGCCGATGTCACTTGCGTGTATGAGCTATGAGGGTCATGCGTACCTAAGTATATGATGATAACGTCATGAACACAGCAGAACAGAATGAGTTATCAGATATATGAGAGTATGCTAGTCATTTTTATTATTATTTTTATATATAATGGATCGTAGAATTAGTATTAGGCTGTTTACCGCGTTAGGCCGCGTTCGGGCAGTCTGGGTGGATTGTTAGTCATAGAGCATATCATTATAATGTTGTGGTGTTGTTTGATTTTACGGGATTTTTCCCGATTTTTATGAATTTTTTGTAGGATTTAATACGACTTAGTTATTATACTTGACTCGAGCCAGAGACGAGTCAAGTAATATTTACGAGTTTGCCACCACACACACCCTCGACCTTTCCTTTCTTCTTCCCCAAACCCTCACCCACGCCGCCCCTGTTCGCGCGCCACCGCCGCCATGGCCGACGCCGCCTGGCCGCCAATCGACGCCGCCCAGCTCGGCCACGGCGTCGCCTTGCCGCCCCGACCAGGTCCGGCCCCCATCGGACCGCCGCGATGCCGTGCCCGCATTGCGCTTCCATCGCCGATCCCGCCACCGGCGACTAGCGCCACCGCGATCGGTCGGTCACCTTAGCACCCTTAGCCTTCCAGCGACCTTACCCAACTTGAACGGAGGTCGTTGTCACCGTGGCCGGCCGGATCTAGCGACCCATCGCCGCCGGCTCTGTTTTGCCATTTTCCGGTGAGCCGCCACCTCCATTGGCCACGCTGAGGTCATAGATGAGTCGGGCTCGCTGAGCCGGTTCCGAGGGTACCCAACACGACCCCTATTCAGCTAGTAGACGCCGCTGGTAATTGTCGCCGGAAAATCACCGGAAGGTTTCCGGAAAACCACTGAAGCCGCCGAAAAATCGGGTTCACTGGAATTTGCCGGATCTTCCGAGGTGTTCATCCAGTCAATCCCGATCGAATGTCGGACACCGATGAGCGCCGAATTTTAGCTCCGAGATGCGCGACAGAACCCTAGCTGTCGCTGATTGCCGACTACGTGAGGTATAATTACCTCCAATTGATTTATTAAAAATTGATTATTGTTAGCACAACATGCTAGGACTAATTATTGATGTGATTAATTCTTAATTATGAATGAAGTGATAAGATACATGAATTGATGAATAGTGCTTGAATGTGAGTGATCTAATGAGGTAGATCGAGTTGAGCATGCTAATCGAGTAATGTAACTTAGGAAAAATACAATAAAATTGGTAGGAATAGGATGAGTAGAATTATTTTCATATTTATGATTAGTGATTGTGATTGATGTTTATTGAGTTTGATGCGTCATTTAGTTAGCGAGCGTTAGTATTTAGTTTTGATGTGTAGGTACGGAGTAGGAGCTCGCCGCCTAGGCGCGATGACACGCTTGGAGCTTCTACCAGGTCCGTTTAGGACTCGTCTCTGATTTACTCTTTCTATTGTATGTTTAATTTATTGCCTGTAGGACGGGTTAAGTGGCGTTTTATCGGATCCCACTTAACTCGGGCCATTTAACCGAACATTTTCCAGATTAATAACCCCTCGAGGATGAGATCCCTCGAGGATGATTTCGAAACCAAGATCCACCACAAGTTGCCTTCGGGCCTATTATATAAATCCCTACCCAGCCCTATATATATATATATGTAGTTTTCACGTTTTTAGTGAGACGAGAGACGGAGAAATCGACTGCACGTACCATGCAGAGGATGCCGTGACAGTCAAAGCGGGCTCTGGATTAGTGCCAGCAGACTGTTCCATTCCCGAGGGATCCTGACAACTCCGCGTTTGAGTTCCTCACACCCGGAGAACGTGGAGGTTTACGGGTACTGTTTAGTACAGCGCATGTCCGGACTTGTGGTTCAAAGGGTACTAAAGGCGACTGCCTGAGAGTACTCGGCCTTTGTGCTCAAGGCTAGGAGAAATATGGAGGTAAGGAGAGGGCTTAGGATAAAGTTTCATGAGAAGTACTGAAAAAGAAGTGCCGAGAGCGGCATAGTACCAGCAGGCAGTAAGTTCGGGATGCTACCGGGTCTGCAGCCCAGTGGCTCCTCAGTAGTGCCCTTCAGAGTGTTCACGTGGAGTATATGCTGTTTTCTTTCATATGAGAGTTTGCTCTCATAGCCAGTTTGTTATAGTTATTTTATTTTCCGGACCAGTAACACTTGTTACTGACGTGTTTTTATACTATATGTAGGTAATAATCACGAGTTGGAGGAGCCAGCTTGGACGGAGGAGCAATGAGGTCTTGTACACACACATGTTAGATTTCTGAATGTTTAATATTGTATTATTATGTTATTATATTGTGAATGACATGATTAAATGTTTGAGCATGATGATATGATGTGAATGAAATGCTAAGACACGATAACAGAATGCAAAATATGATCAGAGTTGAGCAGCGGAAGCGTAGTGGGTTGAGACCCAAGCTCCAGAATGAATTCATAATATGTTAGATTTTGTGTGAATGAAATCATGGATGCATGTGTATATATTTATATATATATATATATTATTTTGACAGGGTGGGCCCATAATTGCACTTTTAGGGGAGACCCTGACGGTTTTATTTCAGGATTTTTACCGTAATTGTAATGATGTGAAAATTGGTTGCATGTCATCCATGTAGTATCATGTTAGGGTTTTATGAATTTATCCATGCATGACAAGTCGTATCTACATCTTAAGACGCCGAGATTGGATCCGTATGAGTTAGGTTCGGGTTAGCCGACCTAACCGGGGCTGGTAACATACCGGTTCAGTTCACGAGTGTGAACCGGATTTGGGGTGTTACATCATCAATAAAAGTGATAAACTAAATAGAACCGCTAAGAGATTTTACCTCCATAGGTCTATACACATCAGTATGTACCAACTCAAGAACTTCTGACTTCCTTGTACTTATGCTTACAAAAGATGTCCTACATTGTTTCCCCACCAAACAATGGTCACAAGGACTAATTGTGATGTCTTTGACCTTGGGAAGGAGATTTAGCTTCTTTAATGTCTCTAGTCCCTTCTCACACATGTATCCCAATTGATTGTGCCATAAATCAGCAGTAGAATTAAGTGAGGAGATATTGGCCTCTCCTCAAACTAAACTCATCTTAGTCTTGTACAAATTACAACACTTTTTCCCTTCAGCAACAACAAGAGAGCCTTTTACAAGTTTGCATACGCCTTGTACAAATTGTGAACCAAATCCTTCATCATCAAGCACTCTGGTTGACAATAAACTCATCCTCAAATCTAGAATATGTCTAACATTTTCAAGCACCAATTCGTAACTCGTGTTTGTTATTATATGCACATCTCAAAGTCTCATAATTTTGGAAGTATCACAATGTCCCTATTTCTTGATCCACCTCTTGCTTCTCCTGACACTAATGTATGAGACCTTAAAGTTGGTAGAGTTTTTCTTCTCACATCCTCATTTAATAAATTGTTTGTTACCATGTCCATTGTGAGTTTTCCATCTAGACCAGCATTGCTCAATTAGATCACCAATGTTTCTCAGCTTTATGGCAATGTGTTGAAGAGCTGGATAGCTTTTCTAAAGTCATCTTCATCATGACAAGTTGAGTAATAATACTTTTCATCACATTGAGATGTTCACTTATGTCACTTCCATCCTTATCCCTCTTGTTGCCAATAGTATTCCTCTCATAAACTTCTTGAACTTTATCCCATATAGCTTTTGAGGATGCCAATTTAGAAACATGATGATACACAACTTCATCTACTCATTATCTCAAGCAGGCCATAGCCTTGCTATCCAACTTATTCCAACTTTATGATTCACCTCTACTAGTTTCTAACCAGTGATAGGGTCATATAAATCCTTCAAATATAGATGATTAATCATTTTTCCTTTCCAATAGTATCAGTTACTCGGCCATTTAAGATATATCATCTTAATATACTTCTCATCACCCATTTTGTTGAAAAATAAATCACGAACACAACAATTGACTCTTAAAAATTTCGTCAAACACCTAGTGGGCTGAAAATATCCACAACCAAAATTAGCTACAACCAAGCAACCAGGCTCTCATACCATTTATAGAGATTTAACCAAACATCTAAATCCCCATTTCAACTCATAATTGATGAGAGGTACCAACCAATTTAACTAAATTTAACACAAATAAGAGGCAACACCAATTTGATGTTGAAAACCCCAAATATGGGAAAAAACCACAAGGTAGACAGCTAGATCAAGTTTACTATATCACAACTTGATATAGAAAATATCCACCCTCAATACCGATTTATTATAATTTCTACACAATTGGTATTAATCACAAATAAAGAGAATAAAGGAAAGATATCACTGATTAAGAACTTGGTGAAGTTACCATTGACGATCATAAGTAGATCTCAACGAGATCTTCATATTTCTTCAATCCACATAATTTTCCCCTTCTCCTCTCGTTGTCCTTTTTCTCCACCCGAAAAGAGCAAAAACATTTATCTTTATTTGTATTCTCTTCTCACACAACACAAAATGCGTTTTGTAAAAATAAACATCCTCTTCCTTCATTCTGATTTGGTGATAACTTGATTTCAAATCTAGCTTTGAAAAAATTGTGCCCCATGCAACTCATCAAGAAACTACTCTACTATGGGAAAAGTGAACTTGAACTTGACTGGAGCCTTGTTCAATTTGCGATGATCCACACAAAAGTGCCAACTCTCATCTTGTTTTTTAATTAGGAGCATTGGGGCAGAAAATGGGCTACTACTAGGTTGAATGATTCCTCGAGGAAACATCTCAGTGATTGTCTCTTTATTTCTTCTTTTTGATAGTGGGGATACCGATATGGTTTAGCCCTTGTCAACACCTCAACATCCTTTAGAATAATCTAGTGATCACAATCATGTGAAGGAGGAAGCCCTTGTGGATCATCGAACAATTCCTTATATTGTTATAACACTCCCTCTAGCTCTAGTTGTTCAGTGGTTAAAGAATTAAATGGTAGATTAGAGTCTTGTAGCAACAAATGTAAGGACACTAAAGGATCTTGTTTGCTCGAAGAATACACTAATTTTTAGATATTAAGGCAGTGCACTTTGCAATCTATAAAAGTTAAACTCATTGCTCTATATTGAAAATTGCATCTGCAACTCTACAAAGTTCTAGTGGATTGTTCCCAAGGTTTGTAACCATTTTGTACCCAATAGACTATCATAATCATTCAAATCTAAAATATGCAAATTAGTGGGATTAAAATCCTTGAATTTCAATCAGTATGAATTAGAAAGAGCAAACATATATATATATATATATATATATATATATATATATATATATATATATATACACACACACACACACACACACACACATCATGGTACATGATAGTAGATGTGAAAATGTTGTATGTAGAAATTCATGCCTTGCTAATCACTTGTCCATGGGAACGTTGGTGAAGAAGACGACGAGGAGGGGTTGGAAGGTGGTGGAGATGGTATAGACGCAAGTGTTGAAGGAGTTGCAGAGGTCAATAGAGGTGTGGTGCTAGGTTTGTTGGAAGAAGCTGCAACAGGGTCAAAGAGGACGAGGGAGTGGGTGAGGAAGGGGGAAGAAGGAAGGTTGAAGTTGGATACGTAGAGGCGGGAGAAACAGCCATACCTCTTCTTGGTTAGTTGGTCCTTTCTTAAGGGGGTGAGGACGGCGGTGATGGAGTTCATCCAATGGAGAACTATTGAGTAGGCCTCGGTGGTGGTGATGGTATTAGCCATGATGGAGGAGGAAGACGAGTTAGATAATTAGAAGTAATTAGACATGATGGTAGTAGCCAATTGTGTTGGTGTTAATATGGATGGTATGATAGATTAGTGGAGGAATTCTAGAATTTGTTTGATGTTTGTTGAGTCGGTTGCCACAATTAGGGGTGTAAACGAGTCGAGTTGAGCCAAGCAGGGATATTTTTGAATTTGACGTGATTTTTGGCAAGCATGTTTGAGTGTCTTTGATGTATTATGGGTCAATTCGAGCTTGTCCAAAATTTATGGTGTTTGGGCTTGGCTCATATTTGGCTCGCTATGTTTTCGAGTCGAGCTCTAGTCGAGCCAATGTTTGTGCTTGGATCATGCTCTACTTGTATAAGATTAAAATTTTCTTTCCAACTCTATATAAGTTCAATATGACCTCAATAGTATTGAAGAACTGAGTCAAGCCGAGTAATTTTCAAGTTTGAACACATCGAGCTCGAGTTTCGTGCCAAGCCAAGGCAAACACTCCTTAGCTCAAGTTCTGTTTGTTGTTCAACGAGTTATCCATTTCGAGCCAAGTAGTTTTTCAAGCACAAAATTAATGAGCATGAGTTCAAGCCAAATTGAGCCGAATGTAAAATGCTTACGAGTAGGTTTGACTTATTTATATCCCTAGCTACAATCACTTGTTTATTAACAACCTAGTATCCCTGTTTTAGAATGTAAACTTCATCTGTCAAGCCCATAAACACGACCGAATATTTAGTGATTGGTAAATTGGCCTAATAAAAAAAATCGAGAAACCCCAAAATTTTCATGAAAAAAAATTAATAGTATGTGTTAAAAATGAATAAGTATTTGCTTCATAAGCATAGATTGTA
Source organism: Piper betle (assembly GCA_033002965.1). NCBI lineage: Eukaryota > Viridiplantae > Streptophyta > Magnoliopsida > Piperales > Piperaceae > Piper > Piper betle. The sequence continues at coordinate 5,385 of JAURVB010008027.1, read as the reverse complement.
ACAAATTCTTCACCCTAAATGATTTTTGCATGCTTGCCAGTGCTACTTGACATCCTCAATAATCTACCCTATTTTCAATAATTACATAAACGATTACAATTCTATAAATAAAAAAATTAATCACAATTAAGGGCCAAAATGATATTGAAATATAACCCACCACAAACTCATCGCTTCCTAATTATGCCTTATGGATATTACCAAGCGCAAAGCCGCAAACAATGTCATATCAATCCACACTTATTATCTCTTTCATTTACTCCTCTAAACTCCTCCTGAACAATGACCTTTGAATAGGGCCTTCAATCTAATGACAAATAATAGGCTCGACACGACTCAAGTAAAAAAGATATAATGAAAGGAGAGAATTGAGTTTTTGTTTTACAAAAGTAAAATCCTTAAAGGGAAATAATTGTCGGGAGTAAATCTAGAACCAAGAGCTTGCTAGGCATATATACATGTAACAATTTCAACTAAAATTTTTATTTCAATGGCACTTCAAAATTAAATCTTGCCAAGACCCAAGTAAATAATTGGACCTCGTACGCCACCTTACTGATGCAACAAATAATAGGTTATGGGCTAGCATAACGAGATGCCAATTTAGCTTTCACTCTGAATACGTCAATATTACTTTGTTTAAGAGACACTAGACATAATAAATTTGAAGATTCTCTATTAGGAAAAATAGAATCCAGTTTAGGAACTGGACTAGTATATTTTAATTGCTTTCCAAACTTTTCTTTATCTTTAACAAATCCTCATTTAAAGGATGCTTTGTATTTAAATATGAAAACATAAGGATATGATATGAAGGAAGGATCTCAAAATATTTGTATAATATACAAAATATACAATAAATCCTAATACTAGGTTAATGTTAAGAAAAGGAAATACTACATTATTCCAAATAGATACTAGTAGAGCTAATATTGAAATACCTAAAACTATTAAGTGGACTGATATAGTACTTCCAGAATCATGGAAATTAGAAAAGATTGTACCTCCTAAAATTGAGAAAAGATCGGCAAAGGCTATTATATAAGAAAATAATGGAGATGTAAATATTATTTTTGGAAGAAATAGTACATCTACAAGATTTCCTTCTTTATATGACAATCAGGCATCAAGTTTTAATGTTGCTGGAATTATTATGTCTGAACAAAAAATCCCTCATGCATTATATACAGATGAACCAAGTTTCTATGAATTGGAATTTAAAATTAATAAAGTAGAATATGAACCTAATAGAATAAAATGTTCTAAAAAATCTATGAATCATAGAAATAAAAATTTTAAGAATTGGTATTTTTAAACATTTGATGATAATCAACTTAAGGATTATAAAGAACAATATTATAAAGAATTAAAAGAAATAGGCTATGAAATTCCCTTTAAGAAATGGTTTAAATCTTTTATAACTTCAAGAATATTAGTAAGTAAAGAAACTCGTTCTTCGGATACACAGGAAAGGAAAACCATATACAGTAAATGGCATATTAAATATGGTAATATAGAAGCCATGTCTTTTGTTAAAACAGAAAATAAACAAGAAGATATTGCCATAATTATAAAATAAAATAATTATACTCATATGTATTTACAAACTGTAGCTTCTTAATTATCCCATATGGAAGATAATTGGTTTCCGAGAATTAAGGGAAAAGAGAAAAAGGAAGAAGAAATTATTAAACCAGTGTTAATAAAACCTCAAATATTAACCACTACATTTAATACAAGATCTCCTTTAAATGAAGAATTCATAGTAAAATTAAGTGAGAAATTGGGGGAATTAAAAATTAAAGAATCTATAAAAGTAGTAAATGCCTATGAAGAAGAAGATGAAGTTATAAATCAATTTCAGAATCAATAAATGTTACTAAACCGAGTTTACAACAACCTTTTCCTATGACTAGAAATTATTATTCTAGACCCACTCCAGCTACTATTTTATTTGAAGAAAATGTTTTCCAATCAGCAATATATATATATATATATATATATATATATATATATATATATATTGGCTGCATTTGCAATACTTTCTTTTCCATGTTTATATATACGAGCGGTGTTGAGATGAGCCTGGGCTAGAAAATTATTTTTGCCCCGAGCTTTGATTTGGGCATTCTGATTACAAGGACAACTTAGATCTATTGTTTAAAAAACTCAGATATATTATTTTTTAAAAAAACAGCCATCGAGCGGCTATGCTCGCTACGGGCGGCCAACCACAGCTAGATTTGGCTGCTGTTAGCCACATTAGGCCGTGGGCAGCCTTGTCTAGCCACCCATGGGCCAAATCTAGCCACGGGGTGGCCAAATCGACTGGGCTGCTAAAGATCCCACCGAGGCTGATTCCCCCCTCCCCCTTGACCCGCCACAGTTGCCTCCGCCCTGCCGAGGACGCCCCTCCTCCCGCTCTCCCTCAACCCCGTCAGGGAGGAAGAAGGGAAGAGCGGGGTCAGTAGAGCAGGGGAGGGGTGGTGGCTGCGGCAGGACTGCAAGGGTGTCCGTGGTGGGGTGGAAGCCGCATGTGTCATTAGGGGAGTTTAGTTTTTTTTTTTAAATAATAGATCTGGACCATCCTTGTAATCGGACATCCCAGATCAAGCTCGGGATATAAAATTTAAAATTTTTTTGCCCTGTACTCACTAACACTTTACCCATATATATTGGCTAACTTGGGATTTTGTCTTATTTTTTTCCTTTTTTTAAAGGTCCAGACTGGCTGCAGGGGGTGGACCTTACCGCCTCATCTGCTCGCGCGACTAGATTTGGCTACGCAGCAGTTGGCCGGTCTAGGCGGCCTCCAACCAGATACAGCGAGAGGTGGCCCAGTTGGGCCGCCGTATCCGCATTTTTTTATTATGCATTATATCCCTAGTTAAAATTGGGTCCATAAAATTAGGATTTCACGATCATAAAATCTCAATGGAAGCTTTAATCAGAATGCCAGTATTTCTATGATCTTCGGCGAGGAAGCTCAGGTCGTCGGCAATCGACTTCAAGCTGCGACCCGGCTCCTCCTATTAACAGCATGCCATAAAGTCCAAATATTTTTCTTAGTCCTAATTAATTTTTTGTATGGAGAGGAACCCAAATTTTTAACAGTTTAACAAGGGGTGAACTATTTAATAACAAGTGGTAAAATATACTTCACCCTCACCAGTATAATCCTAATGGTGAACTCCTTCCCAATTTTTTTTCCAAAAAAGTTGTGAATTTTTTACGTGAAGGAAACAAGAGCTGGTAGCAATGAATAACTAGCCATAGGATATGACAATGGCAAAGATAACAGAGGCTAGCACTATGGTATATAAACATAACCATGGTTCTGATAAGTTGATGCAACCTTGCAGTATTCCTTTTAATCTTTTTAATGTTTAAAACAATTTTGTGTCTTTTTTTTGGGTCCTTTTAATCTTTAACGAGGTAGAACTAAATTATAACTAAACTATTAAACTAGAACTTTTTATTCAATTGATAAGTGATGGCCAAAGCCTACAAGATTCATATATTTATAGCTATATACAAGATGCTATTTTTAATTCCCGGTCAAAACTGAAACCTCTCGTTAAAGATTCAATTCAATACTTTAATTTGACTAAGACATGTTAAAGTAAATATATATCTGCTCATTGTGCGGACTAAACACATACCTTTTAAAAAAATGTCATAAATATTATTACATTTAATTTCAAATTTTACTTAAGAATTTAACTTAAAATTACAACTTTTATTTTTGAATTTTCTTACCCAAGCTTAAATTTTGATGTTTTTGATTTGAAGATTGATAATTCTAGTTAAATATATAACTTCCATGAGATAAACGTCTACCTACTTCTATCTATTCAATTAAATATTTTTATCTATTTTTAGTAAATATTAAAGAATCCATATTGTACAATTTAATCTAGCAAATTTATTAAGAATTACCATTATTATTTTTTTCAATAAGAAACGGCAGAACCATAAAATAATAAGACGTGGTTTATTTCTAGTTAAAGGTTAAAAAATTATCAAAAAAAATAAACACATACAAACTTCCCTAATAAAAAAGAGTAAAATTGTAAAATAATAATAAAAATCAAGGGACAAATTTAGACATGTTCGTGAAAGACACGGGACAGTGATGAACAAAGATGAATTTTCCTTTGTAATAGCATAACAACATAGAAAAGATTCCACTAAGAACCCCTAACAAAAGCTCAACTTACTACAAGACTCGATTACTAAAATGTAAGAATAAAAAATAAACTACCACATACAAAATGTTGTCCATTATCGTATAATGGGAGTTTTATCATTTCAACTTCGGTTTTTCTTCTTCCTATTTTTCTGTTTCACTGCATCTTTTAATGTCTTCTGGGTGCCTGTTTCAGGTGTTCTACCGTTGTTGTCAAAAGTACTTACATTAGCATTGCTGTTACACATGGAAGTTTCATCCTGCATAGGATCATCATGGGTTGAAATTTCTCCTGTGCTTTCCTCTTCCCTTTGCAGCAGGGTTGGGCCTGAATTATGGAAACGAACACTATTGTAAGTGATGGGGAAAAAAGACATGGGTAGCAAAAGGTACTACATGCCAAGGTACAAAAAACTTGCAATCGAGTTCTATATAGTTAATGTTTTAGCAGAAACAAAAATTCCGGCTATTCTAAGGTAGCAATTATATCAGTACACTAATAGGCAGAGCAATGTTCATTTGAGCTGCAGCTCATAATCCTGGCACAAGGATTTTCTATTGGGCATAGTTATCTACTCATTAATAAAAGGGCAATTGCAAGCTACACTTTGATGAAAAGTGGGAGATTCGACAGATCAAAATACGACCCAAAAAAAATCAAATCATCACAGTCTATCTGCTCTCGTTCACTTAAAGTTTATCAAATCATTACAGTTTATCAAATCATTCAATTATAATTAATCTTTAAAATTGGAGTCTATCTAATTAATCAATGGGGGTGTTTATCTCTAACATAGGCTGCACATGGGACATCGTGCCTAGTAATGGTTACAGGACAACCCAACAAATTTAACAGAAATTTATTTTATTGTGTTTTTCAAACTGCTTGTGATATGGAAAAGTATGACCACAAATGAATAATTACCTTTATATTTTATTACAAACTATCTCTAATTTGCTTCCCTTCAACTAAAACTCATTACATATCAAGTTCATAATGGCAAGTATAAAATTTGCAGAATTAAATATAATCTGCAGCCAAACAAGCATCTATCTCAGCTTTCATGCTGATATGAACAAAAAATTAGGGGTTTGGATTGGAAGAAGAATACTCAAAAGTACCAGATGATGTGTCAACTTGACAAATAAACTTTTCCAAATGAATAAGAAATGTGCATAAATTGAAGTTGAAGTTA
>JAURVB010008026.1:0-28979 GCA_033002965.1 Piper betle | reverse complement strand
CACGCAGATGATATCTTTGACGTTGTTTCAAGTTCCTCTTTTTGAAGGAGATACAATGGGAACATTGTAACCTGCAAAACAGCAAAATGAAGGTTCTTCGTAGCTGTGTTCCGGCGACGGCGTGAGTCTGCGATGGCAGGTCTCCCAGATGTGTAGGCTAGAACATGAGGATCGTGTTGGACGTGGTTGCTAACTCCGGTAGGACCCCTAGTCGCCGGAAAACAGCCACGAAGAACCCTCATTTTGCTGTTTTGCAGGTCTGCCCATTGTATCCTCATGTGTGACCTTACATGAAAAAAATAACCTGATATGAAAAAAAAGGAGATGTGACCTGCTTCCAGCTTGCATATTTGTCGTGATATTATTATCTTACTCCCGTTGAAAGAATAATATAATAAAATTTCATAAACAAATGTGATAAGGTTACAAGTGTTCATTGTATCTCCTTTAAAAAGAGGAATTCGAAACAACACAACAGATTATACGTGGCGTGTCATCTATCAACTCTTATATTTAGTGCAAATTTTGGTAAGCTTCTTTTGGTTAAACCAGCAAATCTGCTTGGCCTGGTTTCTCAAATATTCTTCTTCATCTTTGTTTTGATTTCCCAAATCGCGGCAAAAATAATCACATGCCTGCTCTTTATCTTCTTCCTTATTCGTACCTTCCTCCTATCATCCAACCATCTAAGACTCAGTTGTCTAGAGCAATATTTCCTGGTAATTAGGTATGGACTCGAACTTGACTGTGATGACGTATTCATGAGCCGTTCGGATTTAACATTAACCCTCTCCCCAACTTCTCGCATGCTCTAAGCAAAGATTAGTCGGTGAAAAATTAAGCTTGCTCATCGATCAATTACCTGCAAAAAGTAAGACATTAAGTAGCCCTAAAAATAGGTCAACATGTCAACTTTTAATTATGATTTTTTTCCTTTATGGCATTGTTTTTTGTTTTCCCCCTTTTTTCTACTTTTTTTAACTTTTCTCTTTTCATTTTTTTTCAAAAGCTAACTATGCACAAAAAATTACAAAAGCTCAGGTGAAGACAGACATCCCAGGTCAAACCAGATTTTTGGTGATAGAGGACAAAGAGCATCTTTGTTGTTGAAGAACGAAAACTTTAAGCCCCCAACTGCAAAATGAGAGTTGTAGACAAGTAGTTCTTTCCAGGGCAAAACTCTTTGTGTAGCATGGAAAATCTTCAGTATCTCCGAGAAGTTTGGCCCCAAAGCTCTATAATAAATGGATATAGAACTGCCCATGATGATGGATTTCATCATGATGAAGGCCCCATATTCAACGGTCGATGAATTATCATCTTCAATTGAAAACTTATCAATGCCAAATAAATCGGAATTGGGCTCAAAAATCACAGCTTGGAAGCGCTTTTGCATCAACGTTTGGCTCCAACTTGTTTTAAACTTTAATCAACTTTGGTTGAGTCACAACTTCAAAAGATGCGTCTTCTTACAATTGCTCTGAGCTTGCTAAAATACTTGGCTTAGAAACTGGAACATGTGGTGAAGTTGGATCCTCTTGTGCATGTGTTGAGTGTGATCGAATGACAACAAGTGGTGATTCATTGAAATCATGAAGTATCAGTTTTCGTTCAACGACAAGGACTGGTCGAGGCTCTAAAGCGAGCATAGGTCTCGGTTCCAATGATAGAACTGGTCGCGGCTCTAGAGAAAGCACGTGGGCGGGGTTCCAAGGAAAGGATCTTCTCACTACTTGGAATATGATCTGCTGCTTTTGGTGGAGCTGCTCGACACATTGTAAATTTCTTGGCTTCATCTTCTTTCATTTTCTCTCGTAAAACCTTGATCTTAGTCATTATCTTCTCAATTCTTTCTTCAGAAATGTCGGGAAAATTTGACAAGACGAGTTTTGAACCGATAGAACTGTTTGTGTAGTGACATCTCGAGGCAATGTTGGTGCTTAAGAGCAGTAAGATTGAGGAGCACAACTAGGGCCGTATTCTAGCCAAGCAATTGGGTAAGGGCGGGAATGGTTGGCGTCATAGCACTTGTATACGGCCAAGGTGGTGAAAATGGCACGGCATAGGGATAATGCATCATAGAAATTGAAGGTTGACCGTGTGGGGCTAACGGCATAGAGTAGGGTTGAGCGTTTGTTGTGCACATTGCATTAGAACAAGTGTGAAACTAGTTCGCAAACAAAGTAGGGTTTAAAATGCTTGTGTTGAAAAGTTGGACCCCATAGGTTCACTGGTACATGCGCAAGGGAAGGCCGTCAAGTTGTTTGCTGCAACTGCTGGTTTGCTGATTGAAGGAGCTTTTGTTTTCGGGATGTTGATCAAGTGCGGAACTCTGCGTGGAAGCTTGCAATGCGTCGTGGATTGCTTTTGAGAATTTTGGTGAAGTACACAACTAGCCCCCAATCTTGAATTTGTTGCCTCGAAAATTTCCGGTAAATAAAAATAAAAACCCTCAAAGAGAAAATTATCCAAGTGGCCTAGAACTCCTCCAGATCTTTGGCTTTGTTGTTAACAGGACACCTCGAACTTCAGCGACACTATAACGTTTGTGCCGGTCTCCAGTGGAGTCGCGGATGTTTATGCAAGGAATTGTGCACCTTCACGCCTTCACTTGATGGAAGGCTGAGACGCGAGTGCGGGGAGGGTTGCCCATTCTGGGAGGTAGAGGAGAACGACTGCTCATTTGGCGAGCACAAGACGTTGCTCATTCGGCGGGCACGGGAAGAGAACTGTTGCTCATTGTGGCAAGCAGTAACAGCATCGGGGCGATCATACTGCTCGTCCGTTAAGATGGGCGAGCATTGTTGCACATGCTTGGAGATTGGCGAGCGTTCTGCATAAGCCTGGGCATAGAGAATCGGGAGGAATATCATGTCGTCAACAGCCATCGGCCTCTATCTCCTGTCGTGCAGGATCGCTCCCTGTTGAAGCCTCAAACCGGAAGTGTCATCAACACCCATAGGTCTTTCTTTTCCTATTCATAACCTTTGCCATAATTGTGTTGTTGTGCTAGGGAAGAGCCTTCCTTCATTTTCCGTTCATTTGCCTCGTCTCTGCTCGTCGCCGACCCATGAACTGTTGCTGACGTTGGACTCCTTACGGCGTGAAGAATATAGAAGTTAGACAGGGGACCTGTCCCATGAACTGCCAAGAAGTGTTGCTAAATCCACACTTCCGTCATCGTATCATGTTTCTAGACGGAGCGTATCCACTTGTCATCCAGCCTTGGGGAGCCGCGGCTGCCAGATCTTGCTGCCGCAGCCAGATCCGGCCGTGGGGAGCCGCAGCGACAAGATCTGGCTGCGCCGCCAGATCCGTCCGTGGGGAGCCACGGTCCGATCTGGCTGGATCTGATTGCCTCCGGGCAGACTGACGGTTGCCGACGAATGTGGATGGGGAGGAGGAGATTTAGCTCGGCGGGTGGTGCCCGACCAGCCGCAGATCTAGTGTGAGCGGCTGTTCTGACCGTCGCGGCCAAGTCGGGAGAGGTGACTTCCACGATTTTTTTAATATAAAGAGTCATTGGTAACTGACCCACCTAAATTAATTTTCCACTTAAACACAAACTAAATAAAAATAGGTTTTGAAATCATTAACTAAATTGAAAAACGCTGTCAAATAAATATAGAGCACAATCGTAAATAAATTTAAAACTTTTGTACAACCAAACTTTTACAAGATTCAAACTCACATCATTAATTCCATTATCATGTGCCTTTTTTGGAATGAACTAGAAATTTTCTCATGCATTCAAAAACATTAAGACTCCCCACTTATAATGGAAGATCTGCCCTTTGCATTACGCAGTGAGTGAGTTATTGTCTACAACTTATAATGTTGACAATATTGAACCAATTCTTTATTAATTTAAATTGTCCATATTTTTATATGAAATTTGAGATCCATAAAAATTATCTTTATAAGGAAGTGTTACCTCATGTTTTTTTCTTTCCAAAAAGCAATAGGTTATTCACTACATAAGTTATCTTCAAATAGTTCTTTTGGAAAGTCTTAATCCTTTGTTTGGTTTGACGCAATTTTAATTTTTTCTCTAACATTAAACTTTGAACTTCTTTAAGGAAATTAATCTCTGAGCATTCTTTCGAAATGACTGTCCCTTCAAAGAGGATAGATTAGGGTCTTTATTTTTGAAAATTCTAATTTGAAATTTATCTCTTTACCTTTATTCTTTGAATGAATCCTTTTATCATTAATGGTAAATGGTTTAATTAGGGCAGTAAATGGATTTCCAAGGATAACATTCTTACCTAAATCTTATACCAAGATAAATGTCAAATATATATAAATATCTTCAATACAGATCACACCATTAGATAACTTGTATCTAATCTTTAGACGTTGATCATTAGCATTAGATAGTGCTTGTATTATCTTTTCATAATATCTAGTAGGAATAAGACCTTCTCTTATAATATTATGAACAACACCAATATCAACTAATGCTAATGTTTCTAAAGGAAATTCTTCATTGATTACTATTTTAATCTTAAGAACATATTTTCTAGAAATGATTTGTTTAATATTGTTTAAATATTCTTGAGGTGCGTTAGATGATTCTCCAATATTAGATTCTGAATTTTCAAATAATTTGAGGTTAGAATCATCATCTTCATGTTTTTTCATTTGCCAATTCTAAGATCTCTATTCATCTTCTTAATTGAACCAATTAAGTTTTTAAGGAATTAATTTTTGTCCTTAAATCTTGTAATGATGAAGGTTTATCTTGTTTTAGTCTTCCTAAAACTTCAGTCATGGTAGTATAAGCAGAATTCACAACTACTTCAACTTTTGGTTTTATTCTCTTTTCTTCACAAGTAGCTATGACTTTTTCTATTAAATCTCTCCATTGTTTCTTATCTTCTATAGAATCAATTAGATCTAATAGAATAGATTCTTGTGTTGTAATCATATTAATGCTTAGACCATTAAGATTCATAATGGCATTATAATGATCACATTCACAATCAGAATCAGAATCAGAAGTGTAATAATTAGAGATCGATTCATCAATTTCTAATGCATCTATTTCAAAATCTTCACTAATATCACCTAATAATTCATATAAACTTTATTTTTCTTCTTTAGGAATATTTAATTCTTTAATTTTCTTTCGTTGTTTACATTGACTACGTGTATGTCAGTGTGCCTACAATCCTAACATACAACAGGTTTAGAACCAGCAGGTTTTCTTTTTGTAGTTCCTTTAGAAAGTTTATTTTTTTTATTCTTTTACCTTTATCTTCCTTCTCAAGAAATTTTTCATTCCTTTTACGTTTTGGTGGAGTATAAGGAAAAGGATAGGTACCGAATTGATGACAAATTTCTTCTAACTCTTTCTTCCCTAATAGTTTTTGCTTCTTTAATTGATTTTTTAAATTTAAATCATTACATAATGCTACTCCTTCGAAAACAACATCATCTATTAGTTTTCGAAAGGTAAACATTTTATAAGGAATAGTTACATTAATTTGACTTTGTAATTTATTTCTAATGCGCTCAGCAACTAATGGAGGTAAACCAGCAAGAAATCTTTCTTTCCAAAAATCTAAGGTAGAATCATCTCTTTGGAAGAGCAAAATTAAAAAGTATCTTTATACCATCTAAAATGCGTTAAAGATGGACATTTTAAATTCAGAATTAACTCTTGTGTCTATTCTTTAAAAACATTTTAATCTCATACAAAATGATATTGTATATAAGTTGTTAATGTATATACAGCATCTTCCCAAGGCTGATTTATATTTGGATCATTTTTTACTGCTTCAAGAATTTCTAATTTTTGGTGTGGATAAGGTAATGATCCCACCATCCCTTTAATTGCCCTGAAAATCCAGCAGTAATGAATTCTGCAATTTGTCTATCTTGATTATCAGAAATTCTACATATAGTAGAATACATTAACATATTATGAAATTTAGTGATAATCTGATATTCAGACTATCAGTCAATAGTCCATTCATAGATGGATATGCTGTCATAGGACAACGTTAAATTCATTGCATTTTCTTTAAATAAAACTAAAGCTAGCGTTGGTCTTTGATAATAATGTCTTCCGGGTGGAAGGGGTCACCGTTGTACTAGTGGTTTTGCCATCTCAATACTATCAGAGCTAAATAGGTTAATCATATCTTCTATTGAAACAGAGTCGTTATAAATAACCTTAATAGATTTATTTATCTTAAGAGAACCTAATTCTTTGGTTAATTTTTCTTAAAAATCATCATTTAATGATATACTTGTATTAAATCCCTTATAAGAGATTATTGGTGGTTTTATTAGTATTAGCTTATTTTTTCTCCATTTACAACAATATTCTCTTTTCCTTTATCTCTTGGCATCCATTTGTCCTCAAGTTGAGATAAATAAGAAGCAATAGTCTGTAAATATAAATTAGTATACCTATTTTGTTTAATTACTGTGGTTATACCCTCATTAGTTGCTTTCTTCAGATATAATTTTACGAAGGAAGTAGCTTCAATATTGCCATACAGGATGTTGTCAACAGGAGGATGCTTACATGTAACTGTTTTTCCATCATAAGTATCCCTAGTCCTTAGTTCTTTAGAAACTCAAATTTTGGGACAATATTCAGATTCAAACCAAGTTACAAATGAAAGCTCATATCCTATTAAACTTAAAAAATTATAATGTAATTCCTTATAATCTTTTAACTGCTTAGCAGGGAAAGTTTTAAAATATCAATTTCTAAATTCAATATGTTTATCAAACATAAATTCTTTATATCACTTTTCTCTATTGGGACTAACCGGTAAGTGTTTATTTTAAACTCCATCTCAGAAAATGAAGGATCATCTGTGTAAATACCATGCCGAATCTGATGGTTAGATATAAATATACCATTTACACTATATGAGGAAGAATGTTCTCAAGATGGTGATTTAGATACATTTAGTCTACCAAAGAAGATTTCTACATCTCCATCATGGGTTTTTATTATTTTTTCTTAATTTCTCTAAATTACTTGGGGAATTACAATCCTTACATATATATACATATATATGTGTGGATATATGTGTGTGTGTGTGTATGTGTATAGATATATATGTAACTGTTTCTTTATATATATATATATATATATATATATATATATTTGCGTTTGTTATATTCTGTCTTTATATTTGTTCATTATATAGCTCTGTTGATATTATACTGTATGTTTAGTATAATTAAGTGTTTATTTGTTGTAAGTAGTTTCATATTAAAAGTAAATTAAGTTCAGTGTTTATTTGTAGTATAATCTGCGCCCCGTGCGTCTGGGCCGTCCGATTATAAAGATGACCCAAATCTGTTTCCTTTAAAATGTGATCTCGGTCGTCGTTGTAATTGAACGGCCTGGATCAATTTTTTTTTAGATCTGGGCCGTCCTTGAAATCGGACGGCCCCAATGCTAGGGGGCGCACAAAACTTTTTCTGCGCCCGGCATGGAATAACTTTCCTAATATATATATATCTCTTAAATCCTTCTTACCTATTATATTTCTCCAAGACCGTTTATAAAAGCGTCTTAACCTGCGGTGCTCCTCACTCAGTCGGCGTTCACCTCGTCCAATGCTATAATAACACTTGTTTTCTCTTAACTAAAAAGAGCAAAAGCTAAGGCAAGCAATGTCAGCACTTGTGCGCTTTGCATGTTGCTCAGTCAAATATATATATGACTGACACAAGTGTTGACGTTATTTACTTTAGCTTTTGCTCTTTTTCAGTTAAGAGAAAACAAGTGTTATTATAGCATTGGATGTGGTAAACACCGACTGAGTGAGGAGCAACACAGGCTAAGATGCTTTTGTAACCGGAGAAATATAATGGGTAAGAAGGATTTAAGATATATATATATATATATATATATATATATATATATACATTTTTGTAATGATTCAGCTCAAATTGCAATATAATAGGATAAGTCATCTCTTTAAAAGTTGTTAACCAAGTATTAAAGATATATAGTCCATTCCCACTTATAAACAGGATTTTATCCAAATAGGTATTAAGTATGAGACTAAATTAAGCGATCTCACAATCCACCCACCTAATGAATTTTCCTACCTGAAATTCCTACACTTGGCCCTTTGCTAACCCCAGCCCACAACCTTCTTTGGCCAATGGTCAAAAGCCTAGCCAACATCCTTACCCAGTCCACCATCTAGCACTGAACCATGAGGCTCTAATATCGTTTGTAATGCCCAGCTAAAAGTGCCACATAATAAGGTAAGTCATCTCTTCAAAAGTTGTTAACCAAGTTTTAAAGATCTATAGTCAATTCACACTTATAACTTCATAACTAGGAACATTTTACCAATTTTATTATAAGCCATTAAAGAACTCTACCCCAAGCAGTCCATAGGCCTAAACAATTAGTGATTGAGTAATCGCTTCCTAATTAGACCACCACGTATGCATTCGTAAATACATACTTATTAGAAAAGATAATTCTCAGGACAAGTGAGCTTACAATCTTTCATATAATCATACACTTGGATTTGACAATGCATCCAACCGGTAACATTACAATAATGGATAAGCATCACGTTGGTAACAAACAACAATACACATGCATCAAACATTAAAGAACAATGCACGCGCGGTACACCGGTAATAAAATGTTGTATACATCAAACAATGAAATTCCAATTTCATTCAGAATAAAGATCACGCCAAACATTTAATTAAATGAATCTACTTAATAATACTTAGTTGACACCGCTTCAATGCATCCTCAATATCTCAGATATAATGGAATTTTCCTTACGTATTCAGCCTTGGAGTGACATTAAAAAATTTATCCTAACAACAATAACCTAACAAATTAAATCTCCATACGAAAAACCACTAATAAATTTTTTCAATATTCTGAGATAACTATCTCCACAATAGGCAAAATGACTACAAGATAATCAGCCTTTATAGATGTATGAGGATACACTCAAGTTACTTACTTTCCAAAGAAAATATACCACCTCCAAACACAAATAAGGTAATCTATGTTACAATATCCAATCAATTCCAATTCAAAATTTTGGTAGGTTAAACAAAGTGTTAATAAGATCTAAATCTGATATTTTAAAAGGATTTAAATTATCATACTATTATTGTTGATTTTCTTGGCAAAGATGTATATTCTCTCCCACTATTTTAGCATATTCAGAGATGTTTCAAGACTTGAGTGAATCAAAAACCCATGATGCCTATTTGAAACCGCACACGAATTTGTTTAATATTTAAACCTCGAGTTCAATTTCTCCCTAAACAAATCCTTATTGTTTTTTATAATGACCTGACCTAAGCGCAAACTTATGGGGGTAGTTGTCTCTTTAAATGTAATTAATCAAGTTAAAAATCTATAGGTACATCCCACTAATATATTGAAATCCCTCAACTTAGTCTCACATCCAATACCTAATAAGATAAGATCCAATTTATTACTGAGAATGCAACTATAGATCTTCAAATTTGTTTAACCACTTTTGAAGATAAGACTTAGATCCATAAGTTTTCACTTTGAGTTAGGTCGTTATCATAGTGATTAAGTTCATTTAAATCTTGAGTAGGCTATATCAAAATAGGATTGAAATATATTAGAGTGAAAGTGGAATGGAACTTGATAGCAAAATAATAAAGAAAATGGTGGACTTGCAAAAAATAAAAAGGTTAGTGTATGTAAGCTTATGCTTAACGTGAAATTGGTTATTGGAGCTTGTTGATTTCGGTGATTGTGCTAAAAAGAAAAGAAAGGAGTGAGAAATACCAATGAGATAGTGAAAGAAAGATATTGTGTTTTAACTTATTATATGATTGGAAGGATTCTTGTGTTATGTTTGTTTTTGCCCTAAACCCTCTCAAATGCAACGTATTCTCATCCTCGAGAACACTCAGCCTTCCACAAGTTTCATAGTAAAAGATAAACTTCTGGAAGGAACTCCCAAATACTACTCCCAATACTCGGTCACTATCACAACTTAGAGGTTAACCGATTACCAAAACCAATCAAAACCTCAATACCGTTACCTCAATCAAGTCCCAACACTCAGCACTACAAATAACAACAATCACCCCCTACCTATATCGAATTCCTAACAATGCCAATAACCAATCTCCAATGTCGATAACTCGTAATCAGCCTCTCACTGATAACTACTTTCTGCTCCTACCTGATATTATTTGCAACCTGAACAGAAACCTCAATTGGGTTAATCTCGTACTACTGTTTGCACCTTGCTCGATCACCTGTGTTCAATCACACACAAGCACACCTGATATAGTGTTCTCGGTTATCAATACTCCCTACCGATAAGCTATCCTGAGAACCAAGTAGTAAACCCTCCTAGTTACTACCCAATCTTCACCAAACACAAATTTTAGTGCTCGGTTGTGCCGGCCTCTGCCCTTGCTCATCCTAGTAACTAGTTCTCATATCTAGTCACGTTGTAAACTTCTACAATGACTCGGTACTAAAGTTCCTTTCCTAATCGTGAGAAACAACAAGCAAACACGCAGATCTATGAGAACCACTCACAACCTTATATTAACAATAATACAAGGAATACAAGCACTTGAATCTTCTCAAGCACTCACTCGACTTTATAGACAGCCCCACTAGGCCTTGCCCTAATGCTACTTGTTCACAAAGGGACTCACCCAGACCAACCTCTAACAAGCAATCCTCACAGCTACACACCCCCAATCGAACTCCCCAATGAGAATTAATACATGAATTTAACTCAATCAGACATGAATCAAAATCAGTAACAAAGGCGTCTACAAGAGTACCTTGGTTAAGCCCCGAAGATCCCTCAAAGTTTGAAGTTTCAATCCTTACACCAAGAGATCGACCATGACAACTTCCTCCTTTTTCTTCCTTGATTCGGCCCTCTTCTCATAATAGAGATGTTGAGAACTCTCCAAAGTCCTCTCAAAGACATCCTCTCTTTTTGTGATTGATCACCTCTCTCGTGATGCTCCCATAGGTCCAAGGATCCAGCCTATTTATAAAAAACGGCTTCCTACTTCATTGCAAACTCCAACTTGGCTAATAGGAAAGAGTCTACACCTTGTCTAACTCTTCCTAAACGTCATCTCAAGAACTCAACATATTCCTAGATGAACTTCTAGACTCGTGGAAGAACTTCGTAGG
The DNA here is from genome assembly GCA_033002965.1 of Piper betle. Taxonomy (NCBI): domain Eukaryota; kingdom Viridiplantae; phylum Streptophyta; class Magnoliopsida; order Piperales; family Piperaceae; genus Piper; species Piper betle. The sequence continues at coordinate 17,806 of JAURVB010008026.1, read as the reverse complement.
CCAAAGAACCTCAAACCCCAACATCCTACTCCCAATAAGATTAGAGTTTGATCCCAGCTCAACCAAGACTCCCTCTTGGCTCCTTCTCCTAGTCAACCTCAATGTCCAAGTCCAGCACTTCTCCAAGTCATTCAAGACCTCCTCCCTGAAATCTCAACCAAGTCCAAGTACACCAAGAACTCCCAAGGTCACCCGCTAGCCCATACGCACAACCGCTACTGGTAATCTTACTTATACTAGGATTCCTAGTGCAACTAGGAAACCTCATACCAAATCTCGGAACTCCACTTTCCAGCTCTTGGCCATCGCCTAGCACCTGTCTAGCACTCATCTAGCACTCTCAGTAAGCTTACCAAAATTTGCACTAAATTATCTGCTGTGTTGTTTCAAGTTCCTCTTTTAAAGGAGATACAATGAACTCGTTGTAACCTTATCACATTTGTTTATGAACTTTTATTATATTATTCTTTCAATGGGAGAAAGTGATATGACGACAAATATGCAAGTAGGTTGAAGGTTACATATCTTTTTTCATGTAAGGTAGCTTTTGTATTTTTTTTGTCATGTAAGGTCACAAATATGCGAATAGGAAGCAGGTCGAATCTCCTCTTATGTATTTTTACCTTTTTCCATTTTTTTGTTTTTTCCCCTTTTTTGTTTTTTTTTTGAACTGTTTTTCTTTTCGTTTTTTTTTTCAAGAGCTAACTATGTACAAAAAAATTACAAAAGGTCAAGTGAAGACGCCCAACCCAGATCAAACCAGATTCTTGGTAGAGGACGAAGAGCATCTTTGTTGTTGAAGAACGAAAACTTTTTAAGCCCCAAATTGCAAAATGAGAGTAGTAGACAAGTAGTTCTTTCCATGGCAAAGCTCCTTTTGTAGCATGGAAAATCTTCAGTATCTCCGATAAGTTTGGCCCCAAAGCTCTATAATAAATGGATAAAGAACTGCCCATGATGATGGATTTCACCATGATGAAGGCCCCATATTCAACGGTGGATGAATTATCATCTTCAATTGCGAACTTATCACTGCCAAAGAAATTGGAATTGGGGCTCGAAAATCACAGCTTGGAAGCGCTTTTGCATCAATGTTGACTCCAACTTGCGTTAAACTTTAATAACCTTTGGTTGAGTGAACTTCAGAGGATGCGTCTCTGACAATTGCTCTGAGCTTGATAAAATACTTGGCTCAGAAACTGGAACATGCGGTGAAGTTGGATCCTCTTGTCCATGTGTTGATTGTGATCGAATGACAACAAGTGGTGATTCGTTGAAATCATGCAGAATCAGTTTTCATTCAACGACAAGGACTGGTCGAGGCTCTAATGCGAGCATCGGTTTCGGTTCGAATGATAGAACTGGTGGATGCTCTAGAGAAAGCACACGTGGGCGGGGTTCCAAGGAAAGGATCTTCTCACTACTTGGAGTATGAGCTGCTGCTTTTGGTGGAGCTGCTCGACACATTGTCAATTTCTTGGTTTCGTCTTCTTTCATCTTCTCAAATTTTTCTTAAGAAATGTCGGGAAAATTTGACGAGACGAGTTTTGAACCAATAGAAATGTCTGTGTAGCGACATTTGGAGGCAATGCTGGTGCTTGAGAGTAGCAAGGTTGAGGAGCACAACTAGGGCCGTATCCTGGCCATGACATTGGGTAAGGGGCAGGCATGGTGGACGTCCATAGCACTCGTATACGGCCCAAGACCATATGGGGCCGAGGTTGGCTGGGCTAAAGGCAGCGAGTAGGGTTGAGCGTTTGTTGTGAACAAGTGCCAAACTAGTTTGCAAGCGAAGTAGTGTTTAAAAAGCTTGTGTTGAAAAGTTGGACCGGATTTGTTCACTGGTACACGTGCAATGTTGAAAATAGAATAGCATGTTATCCTCTTTGATGGTGTACAAAAAAGAAAAATGTTATTATGGCATAATGAACCTTTTATAAGGGTAAAGAGAACGTAGATATATAACCCCAAAAGAATACTGCTTGGGTGTAAGCCTGAAAAGAATAATAATACCTCATTGTTGGTCAAGGTAGAGATGTCAAGTGGGCCGGCCTGTCTGGGAGCACTTTACAAAGGAATCAATTATTGATTTTAAAAATTTCAATAGGCCGAAGATTACCAAAGCTAGATGTAAATCTGGCAAAGATTTATTTTAACCACCGGCGGTGACACCAGTCATGTTCTTTGATATTTAAAGAGGTGTGCAAGATCACATGGATCAACTTTGTCAAAGTATTAGTACTAGTGCACTTAGTACTTTTTTCTATGATGATGGTCAAAATCTGGTTGGACTTTCTATTTTGATTTGTACCGTTTGTTTGCTAATTTTAATTGCCAAAAGTGAGTATTTTGAAAAATTTGTTCAAGCTTATTTTAATCCAAACTTTAGAAGACCGTCAAAAAGTATGTGTAGTGGTGATATTTTAAACTTACACAACGATTTAAAAAATAATATTATTAACCTTTTAAGTAGTGCCCATAGGCTTTTATCTTCTTCATATATTTAGACTAGTATTAAAGGTATAAGGTATTTATGTATTACAACGTATTTTATCAATGAACATTGGCTTATGCAAAAACAAATTGTTTCTCTCAACATTTTAGAACACCCTCATTTAGGTACGGTTATAGGTAAAACTGTTTTTGAGTAAGAAAGTTTTAAATTTAACATTGGATGATGCATTTAAGAATTCAAAGGCGATTGGTTTTTTAACTCGACAATTACAACTTTCTCATGAAAATTTATTTCATATTAAATGTGTTTGTCATATTATTAACCCAATTGTTCAATTGTGTCTTAAAGTTGTAAGGCCTATGCTTGAAAATATTAGGGATGCTTTAAAGTGGATCATAATTTTATCATTAAGGTCACATCGATTTAGTGACCTTTGCACCTCTAGTAAAAAGAAAGTAAGATATTTGCCTCTTGATGTGAAAACTCAATGAAATAGTACTTATATTATGTTTGATGTTATTTTGAATTTCCAAGAAGAGATTTTAATGTTTGTTAAAATGGCTCCCACATCAGAAGGTTTGATCCTTGACAAATATGAATTTGATTATCTCATGGTCTTACAAATTTTTTAAATCTTTTCTATAATGTAACGGTTGATCTTTCCTGTATTTATTATACAACTCCTCATCTACTTTTGACACATAATTACAACATTACTTGTGTTTTTAATGGATATAGAAATAATGAGTTTCTAAACATGATAGATCCCGTGGAAGAAAAGTTAATGCCTTGTTGGGGTAGTGTTCTTATGCATTCATGTTTAGTGGCACCTGTGGAGCTTAGGTTGAAACTTGATGTATTAGAATTATGTGCGAGTGAAATTTATAAAAACTTAACATTTTATTATTCCTTGTGTCCTAGCTATCGTCTCACATCTTCATAGTTAAGTAGAAAATTTCATGAGTTGTATGATGCCTAAGCAAATGCCCAAAGCACAATATCAATATTGCCCCCCACTAGACCAAGTGAAGGCTCTTCGTAAAAAATTAGTAGAATGAGTGGACAATTTTGGAGTGAGACAAGCAAATCAAATATTCTTCTTCTAATGATCTTAAACACTACCTCACTTCCTTCTTTTATTGTGAATGATCTAGACAATTTTAATATTTTAGAGTTTTGGAAGAAACAAGAGAGCTCTCCTTATTCTATCAACACTAGCTTGTGATCTACTATTACATCTAACCTCTACTGTATCTTTTGAATAAGCATTTAGTGTCAACAGCAAGAATTTTATCTAAAGATAGAAGCCGTTTAGCCCGGACCGCACTTGTCATCATTCAAGATTAGAATTGGTCATAGAAAATGACTTAAAATCTCCTCAAAGAACTTCTAGAAGATTTCATGATGTTATCAACTATAGCGACCAAATAGTTTATATTTTTTTGTAAACAAATAAAAATGCATATAATTATGTGGTGAAGTAAGTGGGTGCCAACCTAACAATTTACTTAAACATGAATAAAGTAATTTATGTTACTTGATAATCCATGAGGAGGACAAGCCGGATTTTCCATCCCTTCAACCACCTTGAATGATACACCACAGAAGGTCTTGATTAAAGTGGAAGATCGGGTGGACATCGGTTGATGGGATCAGGCAGAGGAAGCCGGAGAAATGAGAGATAGAAGGGGTAGCCGAAGGAGGCCGAGGTGAGATCTACTAGTCCTTGAATTGGAAAACAAAGATATGGGTATAATTAGAAATATAATTTTGCAACTTAAGGGAGTTCCTAAAGTTCCCATCTTTAAATCGGTTGCAACAATTGATGCTTGATTAAACTCACGATTCTACATTTGGCAAGTTGAATCATACATAAGTAGTTGTCAACATTCTACATTTCAACCTACGCCTTTACCCACCTGATGCATGTCGCAGCGCAGCTGTGCCATGGAGAAGCCGGCGGGATACTTAGACAGCAATGCTGTCGCCCTCGTCAACCTACTCGAAACCTGCAAGTCGGCCAATCCGCAGCCGGTGATCATCTGGCCATCATCGAGCTCCATCTATGTCTACGGCCTCAATGACCAACACCGGACTCTGCTTCTTCCCAATCTACCGCGACATGGGCCGCTGAATTGGATAACCAACACTGTTTTACACTCTTTTAAGCCCATCACAACCAAAACTCGAACTTTTACTTCGATTGGAATAGATGCAAGCGATGAACTGGTTGAACTGAACCAAATGCAGTGGCCAGTTTAACACAAGTCTCCAGATAGTTGGATGACATTTTTTTGCACAGCTTTGGACATTTTTATCTGAAATTTTACACTTTAACAATGTTGCGTCTATGATGTACAGTTTATCTGTTATTTAACCAAAACCAGCTACAACTGTGTGAGGTAAAAATTGTAAGAATTAATTGGGTATCAACTAGAGTTGGACAATCTTGTGGGCTGTTCTTGAAGACTCAAATGAGTAGTCCACTAATAAAAACTAAGCAGTAAAAATAATAACATATTTTAATGTATTTAGCTTAAAATTCAAAATTATAACGTATATAGGAATACAGACAAACAAAATAAGTCTATATGTTTATTACTTACACTAATAATATAATAATCATCTCAGTAAAAGTCCACTAATAAAAACTAAGCACTAAAAACCACAAATATTTTAATGTATTTAGCATAAATATCAATGAGTCACCACCAAAGGTCTTGATTAGAGAAGAAGACGGGGTATAATTATGAGAAAGCTAGAGAAAGGAAAGAGAGAAGGTGTAGGCCGAAAGAATTACTGGGCAGAGGTGAGATCAACCTAGTCCTTGAATATGTTGACAAAGATAAGGGTTTGATTGGAAATATAATTTTGCAACTTAAGTGGGCTGTTAAAATCTGGATTTATCTAATCGAACATCACACAGTAGTTCCTAAAGTTCCATCTTTAAGTCAGTTCTCATGCTATTATTTCCATATATATATATATATATATATCACCAAAATCCAAACAAAAGCTCTATGTAATATAAAGTAAGGAAATTATCATCTATAAATAAAAAATCAATAGTAAGACACGCTAGAATTTAACTCATGAAAGCATTATCAGACAAAATCAAATATCAATTGCAACCAAATCATAGAATAAGGTTAATTCTGCTAGACAAACCATTTTAAAACAAAGAAAATACACAACTGAATGTCATTAATCCTCCCTAGCTTAAAACAAGCAGTGTTCTCAAGAAATACAATATAAGCTAACACTTCCATTAAGCACACAAAATTAGGTCATCAACCTAAAAAAACAATAACACCAAAAGCAATTATTAGAAACTTGGGTTGTTTCTCGAGGAGTGCGAAATTTACGTCCTCAGCCAGACATCTTCAAACTCAAGATCCCTACATCCTCTTCCTCATATGTTTGAACCTTCTCCCATTAACTTTTATTTTCTTCTTAAATTCTCCAAATGCGAGTGCACTTAGTTTGTAGGGCTAAACATAAATATACGAAATAACAACTATGGCTTTAGGTTCAACGTCAAAGTCAAACTTCATACGAGTACCTCCAAACCTTCCTTTTATTAATTGATTCTGTCACTCAATATAATCACCGCTCAACACATGGAATGGTTCATGAATATCTTGAAGTTTTTTATCTCCTAACATAATTTTACTGCTTCACTTGGAGGGTTACCTTCATGCTGTTGCAAAAATTATAATCCCCAAGTTAATTTTGTGTTATATGAGGAAGAGGACGAAAGAATTTTTGGTTATGAACACATTTAGTTATAGACGTTAAAGGAGATGACTTAGCACATTATATTACATTTTAAGCTGGGTCGTTACAAATGATATCAAAGCCTCTTGGTTTCGTGTTAGATCATTTACTTTGTTAACCACTTTTACAGGATGACTCAGTCTATTATGTTTGCACTTTAGACTCGGTCATATCAGAACTTTATAGTTCTATATTAGATAGTGGGTTGGACTAGGAACGTTGACTAGGCTGCTGATCACGAGCAAAAGAAAGTCATTGGCTAGGGCAAACAACAGGCTAAGTGTATGAATTTCGAAGAGGAAATTTTCTAAAGTAGGTGATTATGAGATTCTTCAACTTAGTCCTTCTTCGAATATAATACCGATTGGGTGAGAGTGAAATATAGATCTTTACCTTAGTTAATCACTTTTAAATAAAAGACTTTGCCCATTATCTTGCACTTTGGGCTGGGTCATTACAAACTGTATTAAATCTAATATTTATATTAATATATTAAATCTGAGATTATATATTATACCATCAAGTTGAGTTCGAGTTGAACTACAGTCGAGTTTGGGTCGAGTTCGAATTATAATCGAGTCGAGTTGAATACTTCCTAACTCAAACTTGACTCGCAAAATTCGTCTTCGAGTCGAGTTTGAGTTCGAGTACTTAAATGTCGAGCTTCGAGTCGAGTTGAATATAGTCAAGTGCCAAATGGTCACAAGTTTGCTGGTTCAATTAGCAGCCCTCTATTTATATAAAGTGTACTAAATGAAAGGTAGCAACATTTAGTTAATGATTATTCAATAAAAAGGTTGTAATCTTTGGCCAAGAAGTGAGCCAAATAATTAATAATTTCTAACATGACCATTTGCTGCAATCTTTTGGGCATAATGTCAAATTTTGTGAAACAAAGAAGAGGGTGAAAAGGAGGGTCTAATTTATACCCAAAAAGAAAGAAGAGGGTTTAACCACAACAAACTTATTAGTTAACATCATACAACTTTTGCAGCAAACAAATACAAAATACTAGGAAAAGATTCGTAAGTTTGGCAAATATATAAGGGGAAATCAACCACAAACAATTCAACATGGAGGCACTTATTAGTACAAGACTTTGAATTAAGGGGTCCAAAAGCTAGAGCTTCAGATTACTCTTGAACTTCATCACCTTTTCTTGAGCAGTATATGAGAAATCATCCACTCCTCCCCATTATTATATCCACACATTTCAGAGCGATAAATGAATAGATGCCTCCAATAATTTATTAACTTTGTAGTTTCTTCTCTGCTATTAGTGATTGGCTCCACAATTTCCTCCAAAGGACCACGATTAGCATCCATCCTCTTCAACCATTCTTCACTATAATCACAAGACAAATTATATTATATTGAAGCTGATAATGGTAGATAAATAAAACAAAAATTAAGTTTAAAATATGATATAAATCAAATTTTATCATCAGACTTTTAAAATCCCATAGTCATATTAATTAATAAACTTTTTTCGGTAATCTAATAATTAGATTGTAAAAGCTATTTCTATCTTTTTACTTGAGTGTTAAGTTGCATTACCAATTTGAATGAGCTTTTAAGAGAGAGAGTGGTAGATTGTTTAGTCTACTTAATCACTATATTAATAAAAAAGGGTGTCAAAAATATTGCGTCAATCAAAATACAATAATATTTTTTTATAAAAGTTATTATAATTTTCAACAGAACAAAAATTTAAAAGGATTATTATAGTGCATCTCTTCATTTAATTAGATCAATCATTTAAATCATTAATATTATAGTATATCTCAATATTCAATGAAGATTATTTTATAAAGGGAAATTTGAAGAAGGGAATTTTTTTATAAGTAAAATTTTACTAGTTGACTTAAAAGATTTTTTAAAGAAGGGAATTTGAATTTTTGGATCATGAAAATACAAGGCTACATAATCTGTTCGAATTGACGAGCAATAATGGTCAATTATGAATTTGAATAACTATAACTAGTGATTCAAAGTAGACATTCAAAAAACTTTTACCGGCTCGCTCTCGATCAAATTATTTATATTATTCTATTTTAATGCGTGTTTAGTTTGCTTCCACACGTAGACTTATTAATAACTTGCTTTCGTGAACTTATAGTTGTATGTAACTATGTATAATGCCCAAAACATAATAAAGGTGGTGGCCTGCGGTTCCCAGCTAAGCCATAAATAAATATAATAATGATGGAAAAAAATAGAATTTTTGTAAATTTTATTTTCAATGTATCATAAAAATATTTTCTTAAATTTATGAGATGGAAAATTCTTACCTGGTGCGAGAATAATGTTTCCCACTAATTGTCCATTGATCAGCAACGAAAAGATCGTCCTGAATTTTTTTTTTGAAAAAACAATTAGCCACCAGATATTGTGCACAAATAACATAAAATCATTCTTTCAAAAATTCTTTGTAAAGCGTTTTGTTCCATACTTGAAAATATAAAAGCATTGATGCTGATGCATAGAGCATAACCTCCTTAGGCAATGTGTAAGTTGTCAACCAATCATCCTTATCAATGGGCTGCATTTGATGCTCATTAAGTTAAACTTTGAAATGTAGATTTAATGGTTTAAATACCGCATGATATCACGGATCATTTATAGTCGATACGATATACATACATATATATACATATATATATATACACACAGCATATATATATATATATATATATATATATATATATATATATAAGACATATTTGATTCAACCTCACCAACTTAAATTGAATTTAAAATTATAAGTAAAGTAAATTATTTTGTTAGATATTAAAAATATATTTTGTTCTTAAATAATAGTTCATAGACTCACCTCACTATGGTATGCAAACGTTTTATGGCAAAGATGAGCTATAAATAGTACTCCATTTTCTGCCAGCCAATGCGATATCTTTAGGAGAAGCAAATGATAATTCTTCAAATGCTACAAAGAACAAAAAACTGCTTATTTAAAATCTATTACCAACAATTGGGCTGTTAATTAGTTTTTTAGCCTCCGAACTTACTCACCTCAATAAATCCGATTGCTAACACTCGATCGAAAGTGGACTTCGCTTCAAAATTTACTATATCTTCGGAAAATATCTCAACATTTGACAATTTATGTTGCCTGAAAAACTAGTCACATTAGTAATTAGTTAATACAACCTGTGGGAATATGATTTTTTGTCACAGAAAATTTGTCAGGAAAACTTTCATTTGTCATCGAAATATTGAGACAAAAATTTTGTCGCAGAAAACCATGGCAAACATGTGTGTTAACATTTATTTCCGGCAATCCTTGGCAACCACTATCAAATTTAACAAAATTTAAAAAATAACAAAAAAATTGGTCACAATATTTTGCTATGAAACAACTTTGCTAAATAAAATTGCACGATTTGTTGCCACCGTAAAATCGGGGTGAAGATAATAAAATGAAAAAATCAAGTTGCAGTGTTTTACCGCAATAAAATCGGTGTTTGAGACATTTTACAATTTGCCAACTTATGCTTTAAATTCCTTTCCTCTATCCAAGGTTCTAATCCATGTAGATAAACCAGTCCAATCCAACATCTAATATTATCCACATATAGCTTGAAGACCATTTATAACAACCTGACCCAACTACAAAACAATGGGCAAAATTTGTTGATCTGGAACTCTCAAGGAAGAAGGTGTGCGCTTCAGTTTACAGAAGCATGAATGGATGAGCGTTCCGGTGTATTTTGTGGTTTTATTTATTGTAACATATTTTTGCATAAGGAGGAGGGTTCCAAAGGGTCTAGAAGAGAATTTTCTTTTAGGTTAAGAGAGAGGAGTTTTATTGTAAATTGCAATTTGTAATTCTTCTTCATAAGGAATTTTCTCTCTGTGGTTTTTTAGCCTCGAGTTTGGGGGTTTCCCACGTTAATTTTTTGGTGTATTTGTTCTTAATATTTTATTTTGTTTGCTTGATTATTGACTATAATACTTGTCACATGCTTTTGCATAGGCTATCTACTCCAACAATTGGTATCAAAATATTAGTTAGTTCAACAAGAATCACTTCATAAAAGGTTGAAGGTATTCTTTTAGATCTCATTTAGGGATTCGGTTAGTCAAGAGTTTTCTTTGAAACTTAAGTTTAATGGGAAGAATAGTTTCATTCTTTGGCATGAAAAAGGTAAAGATATTCTTTTTAATTATGGTCTTATAAGTATTATTCATGAGCATAAAAATGATGGGGATAATCTTTATGTAGAAACAAAGGAAAAGTCTTTCAAAAGGGGAGTGGAAGCAAGGGGAAGGGCAAACAAGCTAAGGGCAAGATTATTTGCTATCATTGCTAGGAGGGTCACTTCAAAAAAACTACAATAAAAGGAAACAAGATAGGGAGAATAAGGAAGGTAAAATAATTGATCAAGCTAGTGTAGTTGATTCTGGTGCTAATGGTGGGGATCTACTCAATGTCACATCCGGTGTATATAATGGTGAGGATAGTTCGATTTTGGAATCTGGACACTCATTCCATATGTGTCCAAATAAGTTGTGATTACATAATTATCAAGCTATTGATGAGGGTCACTTCAAGAAAGACTTCAATAAGAGGAAACAAGATACGGAGAAAAAGGAAGGCAAAATAATTGATCAAGCTGGTGTAGTTGAATCTCGTCCTAATGTGGGAATCTACTCAATGTCACGTCTGGTGCAAATAATGGTGAGGATAGTTTGATTTTAGATTCGTGGATACTCATTTCGTAAGTGTCCAAATAATGAGTGGTTACATAATTATCAAGCTTTTGATGATGGTTAAGTTCTGATGGAAAACAACTTCGCTTGTAAGAATGTTGGGATTGAATTTGTGAGAATTAGAATGTTTTATAGTGTGATCTGGACATTGACTGATGTGAGGTATGTGCCAGAATTGACGAAAAAATTGATTTCATTGGGTTGTTTGGACACCAATGGATGTAGAGTTATCATGCCAGAGGGAGTTCTGAAGGTCACTAAGGAATCATCACTAATCATTAAAGGTCAAAAGAATAAGAATTTGTATATGCCACAGGGACACATAGTTGTTAGTACTACTGCAGTGTCTACCTCTTAAAAGGACAAGTAGAACACTTTGCTTTGGCATATGAGGTTTGGTCGTACAAGGTTAGGTCCTATAAGTAGGAGAGGCATGACAGAACTGCACAAGAGGGAATAACTCGAAAGTTTGAAGACATGTCATCTCAACTTCTATAAGTATTGTGTTCTTGGCAAGGAAGTAAATGTAGAGTTTCAATCACCTATATCTCATACTAGTAGTTTTGTTTTGGACCATGTTCATACTAATATATGGGGGCCAACATCGGCAAAATATCATGGTGGTGTTGCCTATTTTGTTACCTTCATAGATGATTTTTTCAAGAAGGTTTGGTTATACTTCATGAAGCATAAGGATGAAATTTTCTCCATGTTTAGATAGTGGAAGGTGGAAGTGAAAACTCAAGCTGGGAAGAAGCTCAAGTATTTGAGGTATTGATAATGACGTTGATTATAAGTACGAAGGAATTCGATGATATCTGTCAACAGGAAGCGTAAGCCAACATTTCACAACACAGTACATGCCTTACACACCTAAGCAGAATGGTGTTGTTGAAAAGATAAACAGAACTCTGTTGGAGAAGGCAAGGTGTATGGAGTAGAATGTTATCTAAGATATTCTAGGTCTGAGGCTGTGAATATGACATGTTATATCATCAACAGGTCACCTCATGTTGCACTGAATGGGAATCCTCTAGAGGAAATGTGAACAGGTAGACCAGTTGATTTGTTCTGATTTGAAAAGTTTTTGGTTGTCTATATACACAGTTGTGTAAGCTGGACTCTAAATCAAAGGAGTGTGTGTTTCCTAGGTTCAAGAAAGGTGTGAAGGGCTTTAAGATGTACGATGCAACATCAAAGAAAGTTATAGTCAGCAAGGATGTTATCATTCATGAGAAGCTCATATTGAAACTTGGTTGCTTGCATGTGAATCCAGTGGAGGGTAAGGTTGATGAGGATAGGAACATTATTCCGATGGATCTATAAGTGGGAAATTCTTCCACAAAATTATTGGTTGAGGTGGAACCTACTAAACCATCTCAGGAGGAAGCATTTTTGTAGTACCAGAATTGAGGAGCACTTCCACCAATTCCTTGTCTAGGGATTGGCAAATGGAGGGAGATATATTCTTGATGGGGACTCGGAGGAGCAGATTTTCATGCACCAACCTAAGGGCTTCAATGAATCAAGGAATATCGCAAGGAGTATATGGTGTGCAAATTGATGAAATCACTATATGGTTTGAAATAGTCTCCTCACCAGTGGTATGAAAGGTTTGACACTTTACAATTTAGCTGGCTATAATCCGCTTGAGTTTCATAGCTATGTTCATTTCAGTACTTGGTGATATGTCATATACTTTTTAACTTTTGTATGTTGATGATGTACCAATTGCTACTAAGAATTTGGTTGAAGTGAATAAACTCAAGTCGATAAAATATCTCAATTGTCAATGGTGTTTGACATAAAATATCTAGGTGATGCTAAGAAAATTCTTTTCATGGAGATCAAATGGGATAGGAAGGCCAGAAAATTATGGTTGTCACTGGGAAAGTGTGGGGAGAAAGTTTGGCAAAAGTTTGACATGGATAATGCTAAGGCATAAGTTCCTCTTGCTCTACACTTCAAACTTTTGGCGGCTTTGTCTCCTACAAGTTGTATGGTTAAAATATTAAAATATCTTTATGCACAAGTTGTTGGGTGTTTAATGTATTCCATGGTTTGTACAAAACCAAAAATCGCTCATGCTGTGAATGTAGTCAGTAAGTACATGGCTAATCCAAGGAAGCTGCATTGGAATGCAGTATTTAAGGGGTACTACTAATTATGAAGCGGTTTATATTCATGAGGACAACAAGTTGATTGGTTTTGTGAACTCAGATTATACCATAGATCTAGATATGGGGAGGTCGACAATAGCTTATGTTTTCACTTTGGGTAGAAGTGCTATTTCTATGGAGGTCGATGCCAAAACTAACGGTCTCCTTGTCTACGACAAAGGTAGAGCATATGGCTATGGTGGATTGTGCCAAAGAAGTTGTACGGTTATGTGGTTTAGTGAATGAACTAGGGGATTTTTGGAATTTGTTGGAGTTGCATTGTGATAATTAGAGTGTCATTCATTTGGCTAAGAATTAGGTGTTTGATGAAAGGACTAAACACATTGATGTGAGATACCATAAACTTAGGAAAATTATTAAAGATAGTTTTCTTAAATTGGTGAAGATTCATACTAATGATAATGTAGCTAATATATTTACTAAACTGGTGACTTCTGGAGAAGTTCAAACATTATTTGAACTTCATTGGAGTGTCTCATTGCTAGATGATGAAGAGTAAAACCCTTGAGGGTTGTGGCTGCGCCGGTAAGGTGCAGGTTCATACCAGATTTTGGTACTGAGGTTGATGTCCATGTTGGTTTGAGAATGTGGAGAATATTTTCTCACAAAGGTGGATATTATTTATCTGGAACTCTCAAGGAAGAAGAAGGCATGTGCTTCAGTTTACAGAAGCATGAACGCGTCGAGCGTTCCAGTTCCGAGTGCTTGGGTGTTCTGGTCTCTAACAAAAAAACTTAACAAGGGCATGAGCACCGGGTTCGGGCGCAGGGAGGTGCGACACAACCACGACACGGAACATGCCTTTGGAAGTTATTTTTGGGATATAAAAGTTGTATTTTGTGGGTTTCCTTCTTATAACCTATTTTTGCATAAGAAGGAGGGTTCCAGAAGGGTTAGAAATGGATTTTCTTCTAAGTTGAGAGAGAGAAGTTTTATTGTAAACAACATTTTGTAATTTTCTTCATAAAGAATTTTCTCTCTGTGATTTTTTACCCTCGAGTTTGGGGGTTTTCCAAGTTAATTTTCTAGTATCATTGTTCTCAATATTTTGTTTCTTTGCTTGATTATTGGCGATTGTATTGTCACACATTTCTTCATAAGCAATCTTTTTACCATCGAGTTTAGGAGTTTTTTACGTCAATTTTCTAGTGTCCATGTTCTCAATATTTTGTTTCTTTGCTTAATTATTGACGATTATCTTGTCACACGCTTCCGCATAGGTGCTCTAGTCCAATATAACTAACCTCTTTAAAATCGTTAGTCCAAGTAGCAGATCTATATAGTTCATATCTCCTCTAATTTGATTATTCTAGTAGGTATTAAATCTTGAACTAACTTTAGCATCTCACAAGAACATGGTACAAGTTTGACTTTTGTACATCCGTGTTTGTTGGTAGGCAAACCAATTATGTTGTTGCAATTAGTATTCGAGTTAATTTGAATTTTAGTCAATCCTATTCGTATTCAAATTGGCTCAAGTTAGAGTCGAACTCAAGATAGTGAAAGATATATTTAGAAATAATCTTTCTTATTGGGTTTGAAATTTACACTAAAAATTTATTTTGAAAATCAAGATATTCTCAATGTTGTATAATTTTACTTATAAAATACTATAATGATGCATTAAAACATAATATTTTTTCAAAGCTTTTATTATTCCATGCTCTTAAGTTGAACACTTTCAAGGAAATCGAAAATGCATATTTAAAATATAATTTTTAATGTAAAATCTTATGACTCAAGTCAAACAAAGTCAAGGAAACAATTGCCCAAACTCCCGATCTTGGCTCATTTGACTTCTAATCGAGCTTTGAATAACCCCACCAGTTATTATTGATCAAATTGAAATGTTTCAATGAAAAAAGAATTGACCTAATTATCTTATTTTTTAAATAAATGATTACCTGCATTGCTCGAGGATAAAATCGGCTTGAATTTTGGAGTTAGTAACAGCAGTGATTTGACAACGTTCATAATTTTGTGCAATGTATAGAGCGAGGGCTCCAAAACCACAGCCAATATCAAGAATCTTTTGCCCATCTCTTATCTGAGCTCTTTTACAATACAGCTCAAGCATTGCTGTTTCTGCTTCATCCAAAGTGGTAGAGTCATCCTCAAAGTAACAAACACTGAAACACATGTGAAGAAAAGTGGTAGAATCATTGGATAAAGCTTGCGTGAAATTTAAGGAAGAAAGAAAATATTGGATGTATGATAATCTCAACAAAGAAATGAAAAAGAAATTAAATGCCCGCCCATTTTAAATCAATGATAAAACTATACCTTAGCTGAAGTTTATCACCCAGGACAAGTGAGTAGAAAGAGATAGGCAATTCATATAGCTTGAAGTCCAGACCTTCTCTTTCTTCAGTAAGGCCCATTTTCCTCAGTGCTTCATCAAAAGACATTTGATTAGCTTAATGCTTATACCCTACTATAGTATAAAGTTGTACTAGCAAACGAATGATTACCCCCAATGGTATATGCAAACATTCATTTTAGTTTATGCATACCTCACTATAACTGCACATTTCATGGATATTAATATTTAGCTCTAATTATATTGATGTTGGGGTTCAAAGAAGCGTCAAAGTTTTATGGTAGGAATGTGTCAGGAGGAACTATATATGTTAGAGCAAAGAAGATAAAATTTATAACGCCAAATTTATAAGAATAAAGTTGGTTCCATATTTAGCAAGTGGTCTGGCCATCTTCGACTAGATTTGGCCAAGGACTGTTGCCACCAATAGGTACGATTCCATTGGCAATGAGCGACTACATGAGAAGGTGTTTGGTCAACACAATTGTTGTAAAGATACAAAAAGAAGTTAAACTTAACAAGTGTAGGTATTGTTGAGATAACAAACAACAAACTACCATTAAGTCATGTAATTTGCATAAATCCTCATTGTCTCGTAAATAGAACATTATTCTGCGATTTAGTCATTAACTTCTTTTGTGCATTTTCTAACAACTTCCATTATTACAATTTTTTTGTGAGCAAGCCAGTTACTTTGACTTAATTGATATTATCCAAAATTTATCACTTTGTCAAATGATTTAGGTAAATGTGACATACTATTGATCCTTATGATATGTATATGCGTTATGCACAATCCTCTAAGACTACATATAAAAGAAAATAACGTATAAATCAATTTTAAAGTTAATCTATGAACCATCTACCTAGTTGATGTAAGATTCCTAAAAAATTAGTTCAAAGTTCAATACTTACTTGGTAAAATTTTATTGTGCCTATATACCTTAAATTTAGGTCAATTATTTTGAAGATATATCATAATGACTTAGGCAAATTAAGATGTACTTGGGCTGAATAATTGTGCATGTTATCACATCGGCCCATGACCGTATTAAATAGTGGGCCAAAGTAAACATGGCCTCTGATCATATATGAGTCAAAAAACTTAAATTTAAGAACAAAATTTTGTAAGGGTTGGTGTGTTTATGGAACTTTAATTTAGGTTAACTAATTTAAAGAGAAGATTTTGCCACCACTTTGCACTTGAGATGGTTTGTTAGAGCAACCCATACCTATGATTCAAAGACAAGGGACTCAGATTTTGCTTAGCGCACTCGGAGTAATTTAATTTTTTTCAATCCAATAAATAAAAATGTTCTATATAATTAGTTTACATTGTTCTCGTTGACACTTGAAATAAATAAATATATCTCTTACTCTACTTGTAAAATAATAATATGTTTTAATAGCTTTTATTACTTGATTCAAATAACCAAAGAGTCGATCAAAAATTTGTGAATAGGGACTGATCCGTAGAGCTTGATTCAGAAAGTCAAGAAGTGGAGCCTATTAAGGGAATTTTCGACATAATAATAGAGTTTTAAAACTATGCCCCCCACACACACCAAAGTTTCCACCACCACCCACTCTTTCATGATCAATACACCAAATGGTTAAATCTACCATAAATCAGTAAACTATACTAATAAGATAACGTGAATAATATATATTATTATCTTTATAACTCATGGTTCTCCTCCACAAATCAATAGAACATTATAAAAACTTACACTTGGCAAAGCTGACAAGATCAGAGAGCTGCTCTTCATGGGTGGCCTTGTAACCCCATTGAAGACGATTTTGAAGTTGTTCCCTCATCAGCACACGCACTTCTTCGTCTGAGATCAACCCTTTCTGCAACCTCTTCACAATCTCTTCCTTGTCCAACTTCTCCCCCATCATCCACTAGAAACAGCAAATCAAAACAAAGATGAAGAAGAATATTTGAGAAACCAGGACAAGAAGATTTGCCGGTTTAACCATAAGAAGCTTACCAAAATGTGCAATAAATATCAGAGTTGATTGATGACACGCCACATATTATCAACAAGTTCCTCTTTTTAAAGGAGATACAATGAACTCGTTGTAACCTTATCACATTTGTTTGTGCACTTATATTATATTATTCTTTCAATGGGAGAAAGACAGCGATATCACGACAATGTAAGTAGGTAGCAGGTTATATCTCCTTTTTATTGAAATTAATTATTGGTATATAAAATATAACTTTATCTTTACGGATTTTGGGTTATTCTAATCAGTCCCCCAACTCATGCCGAGCATTGTTCTAATTCGTTGGACCATCATGAAAAGAGAAAAAATCGTTCGGTTGTTGAACATTTT
>JAURVB010008025.1:0-13606 GCA_033002965.1 Piper betle | reverse complement strand
TTAGAGGGAATGTTTCATGTAATAGAGCACAGCCAACATGGCTGTGCTCGAATTTAGCTTAGAGCCGTCCGATTGAGATCGGACGGCTCAAAATACCCCAAGTTAAATCAAAACCCCCCCTCCCTCCCCCTCCCCTTCCTCTGATTTGGTCCGCCGCGCCCTCGCCCCGCCTCGCTCCGCCCCGCGCCTCCCGCCCCTCCCCGCGCGCCCCCGCACGACCCTTACGCTGCCCCGCCCCCCCGCCCCGCCCCCACCCTTCCCCTCTCCCCGTTTTCACCCCCCGCAGCGCCCCTCGCCCCGCCCCCGCCCCGCGGCCCTCGCTCCGCCCCACACCCCACGCCCTCCCCCGCGCCTACCGCCCCGCCCCACCCCACGCCCCTTTCTCTGCCCCGCGGCCCTCCAGCCACGCCCCCGCCCCGCCCCCACCCTTCCCCCCTCCCCTGCTTCACCCCCAGCCGCCCCCCGCCCCGTCCCGCCCCGCGGCCCTCGCTCCGCCCCATGCCCCACGTCCGGCTTTCCTCCCTCCGCCTCGTTTCGCCCCAACCCCACGCCGGCGTCACCACAGCACCGCCGACGGTGGCGCGAAAAACAGGGGCGGGGGAGGAGGGCGGGGTGGAAGGGGGCGATGGCATTTTCGTAATAAAAGTTTGACTCACTCCCGAGTCAATATTACGAAATAAATATTAAAAATAATTTTAAAAAATAAAATACTGTAAAATAAAAATTTGGCTCACTCTGGCTCGAGTCAATACTACAAAATTGATTTTTAAATTTTTTTTAAAAATACAATACCATAAAATAAAAACTTGACTCGACACCGGCTCGAGTCAAGAATAATAACTAACTTGGAATAAATCCCAAAAAAATTGGGAAAAATCCCATAAAATCAAACAAAATAACACAACATCCAAATGACATGCCGTATAACTAATAACCCACCCGAAGACCATCTAACGTATCCTAATGCGTTATTCGGCCTAAACTAATTCTACGCTCACAACATGAAAAAAATAAAATCATCTATATACTCTCATATCTATTGATAACCTAGTCTGCTGATACGTATCTGACGCTATCATCGATGCTTGGGTATACATGAACCCTCATAGCACGTGCACACGGTCAGCCTCGGCCCCGCACACGTGTTCTGAAAGCTAAACCAACTCGAACCATGGTCAAACCGACCGGGTAACGACTATAAAACCCTGACTCGAGTTGCGGGTTTTACACTCTCGGTAGCTTTGTATGCCAAAGCATTATCAGTAATGACCTATACAACGTTTTCCTCCCCAACTTCTTCTACTACTTTGTCCAGTAAACTAAACAAATACATAGCATCCTTTTTTTGTCTGAAGCATCAACTGATCCAAGGAAATACATTCCTCTTGGGCAATAAACTAGAAAGTTGATTAGAGTTCTACTCGATTGACTGGTCCACTTGTCAGACATAATAGAACAACCTGTTGTCTTCTAAGATACTTTTATATCCTCTAAGCTTGCATTTGTAGAAGCCGCTTCATCAATAAGAAGTTTACCCGACACAAAACTTCTACCAAGAGGTTTGATCCCTTGATCAACGTATCTACCTGCCACATTAATCATTTTATGAGAGTAAGGCGACTCTACAACATGGAAAATAATGGGACAATGATAGAAGAATCGAGCAATGGTTGCGTGCAATTGCTCTTTTGCTTTCTTTTCTGTTGTCGTAGAAATTCTCATTTGCTTTGATGGATTCTTCTTCTCATTTTTAACAAAAGATGTCTTCCTCTTCCAAGTAGACTTAGACCACCCAACACTTTGCTCCTGAACTTCCATCTCTTCCATATGCGAGTCATTCAAACCATACGAACCTATTTCTTCTCTAATCCTTTCTTTTTCTTTTTTGGCCTTTTCCACACTTTTGAAATAATCTTTCATTTTTTGTACATTTGTTTTAGGAACTTGCTTACAAGCAGCAACATTTCCTTTGATTCCAACAATATATTGCTTGAAGCGATATACCCCTCTACTTATGATTTTTTTGCAAAAGTTACAGGTGACTTGCTTCTTAGATACGTCAACTGGTGTGCCATATTCCCAACCAATATCTATCTTCCCTATGACAAATCTGGTACCGATAAAAAATACAGTAGCCGCTAAATTCAAAATCTAAGTGAGTGCCATTATAATTGAGATCAACCATCATAATTTAGATAATATATACACAACATGACTATTCATAGAACATACATATATAACTAGTAGGGAATTGGACATGACATATGAATGAATTGATTGGCTCAGCACATAGATCAGACAACGATTCAACAAGTTAGTCACAACAGCTAAATAAGCTGTCAACCAAACAGTTAATATTAAAGATTAGACTCGAATTATTTAAGCCCACATCAGGAAAAAAACTGGACCTAGTAAGTTTCTAGAGTTCCAAATCAGTTATAAAAATGGAAATATATACTAAAACCAGAGTTTTTGGAACTATAAATCAGTTCTAAAGTGGACACATACATGTTCGCATAGCACCAACCAGGTTTCTTGTTTTTTGTAAAACCAGCAACCAGATTGAGATACAAAATGATCTAAACCACTCTAGCTAATCAATCACTAAGATTAGCACTAATTTTTTATTTATAAAACAATCAAATCCTAAAACCAACAACCAACACCAGATTTAATTACAAACAGATCCAAACCACGATAGCTAAAACCAACATTAAATTTTTTATTTAGACAACAATCAAGTCCTACAACCAAGAACACATGACAACATATAACTAATTAAAAAAGGCAGCAAAGGAATTAACATACATGCTATGTTCTATGAAATGAATCATACAAATTGCAGAAACAATCACAATTTACAGCAGCTAAATATCAAAATTTACAGCGAAATTTTTTTTTGCACATTGACAAAAAAATTCAAACAAAAATTACAACTTTACAAAGGCGACGGCGGTGGACGGGTGAGGTCGGAGGGCGGTGGCGGTGGATGGGTGGAATTGGGGTGATTTTAGGTTTTTAAAATGTAAATTCTAATTTTACCCATGCTTAAATAGTATATTTAATATCAACCCTAAGGCATTTTAATAATTTACCTATAAAATCTGATTCTTCCTAATTTACCCTGATTCCGAATCAGTCGAAATTGGGGTGAATCAGCCGATTCTGAGCCTGATTTAGCTCCGACCGATTCGACGCCTACATTGGCTCGGAACGCTTTCGAGCCGATTTCACCAACAGTGGATTGAATCGTAGGAACGAGAGGTGGGACCTCTAATTGTTATTTCATGGTTCAACTCCTTGTAAGAGGATGGGACTCTAAGCAAGTTTGGTGAAGGAGCTACCTAATCTTGTCAAATCTTCGTTCTCGTCTCATTCCCTGTTCTCCGTCTCGACCTTTCTCAACTCTGATGACGGAACCATCCAGTCGGTTTTTCAAAACCAGACACGTCAACATAAGAAGAGTCGAGGCTTTGCATGAAGCAAAATCCAGCCATCTCGCCCGATGTCAAAAAGACCAACTAGGAACACTTTTTCTTATTGCCATTGTTAGCACTCGTCGAAACATTGATGCCTGCATTAGATTCAGTTAGCATATTTTGGTTGGATAGTACAACCTTATTGATGTTGTCATTAAGAAATACTATTCATTTGAATATATTTTCATGGAAAATTAATCGGCAGTTATAAGGCCTTTCAATTAATATTATATTTATTGTGAGAACTTATAAATAATTGAATATACATGGGTGATTATGGCACTCATTTGGAATGGGTTTGTGTCTAAATTAAAGAAAATTTCTCAATACATATGGGTTTGGATTTAGGTATTTAATGTGAGATTTCTCAAATTAGTCTCATACCTAATGCTTATTAAGATAAGATATTCTGAGAATAGAGTATAGATCTTTATCTTCGATTAACTATTTTTGAAGAAATGACTCATCATATTATATTATATTTTAGGTTGGATCATTATAAATGGTAATAGAGCCTTTTAATTTGTGTTATATAGTGGGCTGAATTAATAACATTGGCAAGACTACTCGTCATGGGTCAAAAAGGTCGTGAACTAGAGCTAACAAAATGCTAAGTGTAATAATTTTGAAATTAAAATTTTCTAAGATGGATATATTGTGAGATCTCTTAATTTAGTCTTATATTTAATACCTAATGGAGTAACATTCTGTTTATAAATAGAAATACATTGTAGACCTTTAAATTGGTTAACCACTCTTAAATAAATAACATAACTAATTAATTTATATTTTGGGCTAAGTCGTTGCATTCAATATCAAGTCGAGTTTAGGTCTTGCAAAATCTAGACTAAACTGACTCGAAGAAAATATTACTTGTAAAACATTTTGATAGAGTATTACTTATTTCGATAGATAATTACCCATTTTTTTATAAATGAGACGTATTTTCATTTAGAATAGTAATCTATTGTGAGACCTTATAGCCAATATGACTATAGGCCTAATTAACTTTAAACAAATCACTCACCTATTAAATATTTTTATGACCGTTTTATTATTTCAAAAATAAGTGGGCATTCTCATTTATGATTATCTAGTCATTCATTGGATCTTATATAGCCAATATTGACTATAAAATCTTCCAATAAATTATTTTTCTTTCATTTATTAATAGTGTCATGAAAGGGTACTTTTATTTAATTGTCATGTAAAAATTAAAAATTAGTAAAAGGGCACAACGATTCGCTTAGACTTTTTAGAAAAGTAACAAAGTTCCTTAATTAATAGTGTGTGCGCAATTATTTAAAAATTAGGTTACATGCAACAATCTAGCCGCATCGCAATACAATCACATAGGATTGAGCGTTGGAGGCATGGAGTCTTCCATTACAAGGTATGACAATCTATATTATAGTTTATAATCTTTTTCCGCTATTGGAAAAATAGATGCACGTGTTCGTACCATTGAGAACTTTTCTTAGGTTTTTGCACACGCACTCAAGTTTATGCATTCTTTTACGGCGGGAACAAATATTTCTGACGACTGTAATGATGATATAGGCAATGTATATGCTTGATCCCTGATAAAGCCGCTGTTTTTTACTCATTTGTTTTCACACACTCATGTCATATGATTTGTTTTTGAACCTACAAAATTTTCTCGCTCCATAAATTTCTTTCAAATACGATAGATAAATTTTGAGACAAATAAATATTAAGTTAGCATCAGCAGACATAGTAATATCACTTAAAATCAAGCCATCCACTAATATGAGTGAAAATCAAGTCATCACATGTGGAGTTTTATGATTTGTACAATAACTCTTATTGTCCAACCTTTGTTATAATCTAATAGCTCACATTAAATATAAGTGACATAAGAATATCAGTAGTTGTTAATACTGTTTTTTTCCATATATAAATTATGAATTTTTAATGTATAAAGCAAGATACAATGTATGGATAAAATTTTAAGAGAGTAGACAAATAAAAGTTGAGATTATTGTTTGGATAAGCTTAGAATTATGTATAAGCATTTAAATATTAATTTTGTCGAATAACTATAAAATTAAATAAAAGGGATAAGTATGCATGCACTTTTAATAAAAGGGTATATTCATATTATTATTATTATTATTATTATTATATATATACTATAATAGAACATTTGTTTATTTTTTTATATACTATAATATGATGATTTTTTTGCTTCTCCTTCTTTCTCGGATTTTTCTTGCATGTCATCAATTCTAGGCCCCCAATTAAAAGTTTATCAATAATAAAAATTTCTTAATAAATATAAATTTAAATATTATATATGTAAGTCTTCATTCTTATTAACAATATTTTTTTCTCCTCTATAATTGTCTACAAATAATTGATAAATAAAATTATAAAAAATTGATAAGCATGACTACATCGATATAAAATATACAAAATTGATAAATTTGACCTAAATGTTGAAGATAATCATGCTAAATTAATAATATAAACTTCATTTATAATTACTTATTTATTAATTTAATTTTAAATATTATTAATATAATATTTTAAAAAAAATTATAAGTGTCCCACACGTAACACATTAATAACCATATATATATATAGGAGAAAGTATTGCTGTAATTGAGCACAGCCATCTTGGCTGTGCTCAATTTTTTCGGCCGTTGGATTGAATCCAACGGCTGAAAATTCCCCCCTCACCCTTCTTCCAAAAAAAAAAAATTTTTGCCGCCTTTTCCCCGCCGCCGCCGCGCGCGTCGCTCCGCTCCGACTAGTGGGCAGACCCCGCCTCGCCACCGTCGTCAAGTCCGGCGTCCTCCACATCCCCTCCGGCTGCGCCCTCCACGTCCCCTCCCGCCGCGACCTCCACGTCCCGGCCACCCCGCCCTCCACGTCCCGGCCGCCCCCCATGCCGCGCCACTCGTCCTGCCCACCTTGGGTCACCCGGGAAGGGATCAAGAAGGGAGGGCCGTCGTTGGCCGGCAGTGGGCGGGCGGCGGGCGGCCGGCGATCGGCTGAGTTGGGAAAAACAGGGTGCCGGCGAACAGGGGAGGGAAGAGGAAAAGGCAGGGGTAGTTTCGTAATAAAAATTTGACTCGTTCCCGACTCGAGTCAATATTACGAAATATATCTTAAAAAATATTAAAAAAATACCATAAAATATAATAATCCATTATAATTCAATTATTTTATTTTATGATATTTTTCTGTATTTTTATATTTTTTGGATTTATTTCGTAATATTAACACAAGTTAGGACCGAGTCAAGTTTTTATTACCAAACTACCCCTCTCAAAAAATATGAAAAAAATAGAATTAAAAACCATAAAATAAAATAATCTATTAGAATTAGATTATTTTATTTTAGGAGTATTTTCCTATATATTTTTTAAATTTTTTAGGATTTATTTCGTAATATTAACTCAAATCGGGACCGAGTCAACATTTTATTTTAAAATATGAACAAAATAGGGTAACATACTATAAAATAAAATAATCCATTATAATTCGATTATTTTATTTTATAATATTTTCCTGTATTTTTTATATTTTCGGTATTTATTTTGTAATATTGACTCGAGTTGGAACCGAGTCAAATTTTTATTATAAAAAATTTATCCCGCTACAAATTCAAGTCCCAACTCGGTCCGGACTCAAGTTGGGACTTGAATTTGTAGCGAGGTTAATTTTTATAATAAAAATTTGTAGCGGACTCTAAGTTTTTATTACCGAATTATTTTATTTTTTAAAAATTTATTTTATAATTAAAACTTGACTCGATCCTGCACGGGTTCGAGTCAAGTTTTTATTTTATGGTATTGTATTTTTAAAAAAAATTTAAAAATCAATTTTGTAGTATTGACTCGAGCCAGAGTGAGCCAAATTTTTATTTTACAGTATTTTATTTTTAAAATTATTTTTAATATTTATTTCGTAATATTGACTCGGGAGCGAGTCAAACTTTTATTACGAAAATGCCATCGCCCCCTTCCACCCCGCCCTCCTCCCCCGCCCCTGTTTTTCGCGCCACCGTCGGCGGTGCTGTGGTGACGCCGGCGTGGGGTTGGGGCGAAACGGGCGGAGAGGGGGAGGAAACCGGACGTGGGGCATGGGGCGGAGCGAGGGCCGCGGGGCGGGGCGGGGCGGCTGGGGGTGGCAGGGGAGGGGGGAAGGGTGGGGGGCGGGGCGGGGGCGTGGCCGGAGGGCCGCGGGGCGAAGGGCGTGGGGTGGGGCGGGGCGGTAGGCGCGGGGGAGGGCGTGGGGTGTGGGCGCGGGGCGGGGGCGAGGCGCGCGCTGCGGGGGTGAAAACGGGGAGGGGGAAGGGTGGGGGCGGGCGGGGGCGAGGGCAGCGCAAGGGTCGTGCGGGGGCGCGGGGGAGGGCGGGGCGCGGGCGGAGCGAGGCGGGGCGCGGCGGCGCGGCGAGGCGCGGCGAGGGGCGCGGCGGACCAAATCAGAGGAAGGGGAGGGGGGAGGGGGGGTTTTGATTTAACTTGGGGTATTTTGAGCCGTCCGATCTCAATCGGACGGCTCTACACAAATTCGAGCACAGCCATGTTGGCTGTGCTCTATTACAGAAACATTCCCTCATAAAAAGTTAACCCCGCTACAAATTCAAGTCCCAACTTGAGTCCGGACCGAGTTGGGACTTGAATTTGTAGCAGGATAAATTTTTTATAATAAAAGTTTGACTCGGTTCCAACTCGAGTCAATATTACAAAATAAATACCGAAAATATAAAAAATACAGGAAAATATTATAAAATAAAATAATCGAATTATAATGGATTATTTTATTTTATAATACATTACACTATTTTGTTCATATTTTAAAGTAAAATGTTGACTCGGTCCCGATTTGAGTTAATATTACGAAATAAATCCTAAAAAATTTAAAAAATATATAGGAAAATACCATAAAATAAAATAATCTAATTCTAATAGATTATTTTATTTTATGGTTTTTAATTCTATTTTTTTCATATTTTGAGAGTTAGTTTGGTAATAAAAACTTGACTCGGTCTAACTTGTGTTAATATTACGAAATAAATCCAAAAAATATAAAAAAATACATAAAAATATCATAAAATAAAATAATTGAATTATAATGGATTATTATATTTTATGGTATTTTTTAATATTTTTTAAGATATATTTCGTAATATTGACTCGAGTCGGGAACGAGTCAAATTTTTATTACGAAACTACCCCTGCCTTTTCCTCTTCCCTCCCCTGTTCGCCGGCACCCTGTTTTTCCCAACTCAGCCGATCGCCGGCCGCCCGCCGCCCGCCCACTGCCGGCCAACGACGGCCCTCCCTTCTTGATCCCTTCCCGGGTGACCCAAGGTGGGCAGGACGAGTGGCGCGGCATGGGGGGGGCGGCCGGGACGTGGAGGTCGCGGCGGGGAGGGGACGTGGAGGGCGCAGCCGGAGGGGATGTGGAGGACGCCGGACTTGACGACGGTGGCGAGGCGGGGTCTGCCCACTAGTCGGAGCGGAGCGGGCGCGGCGGCGGCGGGAAAAGGCGGCAAAAATTTTTTTTTTTTGGAAGGGTGAGGGGGAATTTTCAGCCGTTGGATTCAATCCAACGGCCGAAAAAAAATTGAGCACAGCCAAGATGGCTGTGCTCAATTACAGCAATACTTCTCCATAAAATTAAGGAGTAATTTTTACAAAAAAACCCTTTAATTCGAGCTATGGTTCGACGATCCAACCCTTAACTCGAACCCAAGCGGTTCTGTGGAATTTCATCTAATAGAGTGGGTCGGTCCGATGGGGGCATATTTGTAATTACGTAAAAAGCCGACTTGACAACTACCGACCCTAACAGCCGACGGTTAGTTGCGGTGGCGCCGTCGCCGTCGCCGTCGCCGTCACCGTCACCGTCGACATCTCATCTCCTTCCCCATCTTCTTCTCCGACGCCCAATTTCGCCACCTCTCGCTTCCTCGATCCCCTCCAAGCTCTCCCTCGTGTACGTGCACCAATCCTTCGTTGCCTTTTTTTCATTTTATTCGTCGTTCATCGTCAGGGGAACATTGCTTGCTAATCTTCGTTAATGTTGTGGTTTTTTACTCCTTTTTTGAGCTTGTGATTGTGAATTTTGGTGTTTGTTGAACTTTAGAGATTGAAGATTGAGGCTATAGCAGTTTTCTTGGGTGGGGGAGTTGCCGACACCTTTCTGGTGGGTAGATCGATCGGAAAACCGATTGTCTTAGACTTAAAATGGGTTGGCATTGGTTGTTATCGTTGAATTTTGTTTGAATTCTGTCCTCAATGAAGTTTATTGCTAGTTTTGGATTTGTTTCGATTGACTTTGAGTTGAAATTTTGGTTGTGATTTGGGAGTATGCTAAAATGCTGTGGTCTTCTTGGAGAAAATAAAGTTTTTTCTGTGACATAGATAACAAAATTCATTTTGCACAATCAATTTCAACTTTTGATTGACAAGGGGTATATAAGTTTCAAAAAAAATCTTGTTTTTATTAATTTCTGTAACATTGCATCTTTTATTTTAAGGGAACCCTGGTTCTGTAATGTGTTTGTTTGAGAAATTTAGAAATTGAGAAATTTTATGACAATGTTCATGAAATTGAAAGTTCAGCAGATGGTTCTTCTTCACGGGTCGGTTCAGATCTGATGCTGCGTAATCTAGGATAGATTCAGAATTACATCCCTTGGTTGGTGGGCAGAGAAGAGAAATAGAAATAATGAAGAGGAATCAGTTGGAGAGCAGGATGTTCAGGAAAGAGTTCTTTCCAATGGCGATGAAGCAAACTCTACAAATGGGGTGCCGCGGAGGAAACACAGAAGCCTTCCATCTGGTAGTAAATCAGGTTCATTTGTTCAGTCTAGAAAGCCATCCCCTTTGCCATTAGAGGTTGATGCAGTGAACTTGAGCCCAAAGAACAAAGGTTTAGATGAAAGAATTTCTGTCGATCAGGAAATCAAGAGGACTTCTATAAGACGAAGCCCTGGTCATCTGATGAAACAGAGAAGTTCGATACATGGGGGAGCATCTAAGATTAAATTACAAAATGTGGTAGGGGCATATCTGAAACGGAGCTGGACAACCGTGACCTGGGGCCTTATCTACTAAAGCAAGCAAGAGATTTGATATCTTCAGGTAATAATCCTCAGAAAGCTCTAGAATTTGCTGTTCGAGCAGCGAAGTCTTTTGAAAAATGTATGGATGGAAAGTCTACTATGGACCGTCATGAGCTGGCATGTGGCAGCAGCAACACATTGTAGCATTGGACAATATGATCAGGCTATCCCAATTCTTCAGCGCTCCATCGAAATTCTTACTATGGAAGGAGGCCATGATCATGCCCTTGCAAAATTTTCTGGTTATATGCACTTGGGTGATACTTATGCAATGATAGGCTCGCTTGAGAACTCTATAAGATGTTACACACTGGGTTTGGGCGTTCAGAGACAAGCTCTTGGAGATTCAGACTTGAGAGTAGCAGAAACTTGCCAATATTTGGCTGAGGCATTTGACTGCATTTAAAACCTCCAAGGGTGATAACCATCCAAATGTGGCTTCAGTTTTTGTTCGCCTAGGAGACTTGCATAATATTTTGAAAATGCCCTTCTAATCTTCAATAAACCTGCTCGTGGATCATCTAAAGAGGAAACTGCCAGTGGTTATGCTGATATTGCTGCTATTTATGAGTCTATGAATGAACCTGAAGAGGCTCTTAGTTTGCTTCTAAAAGCCCTGAAGATATACAATGATGCTCCTGGCCAGCAAAGCACAATTGCGGGTATTGAAGCTCAGATGGGAGTGATTTACTATATGATAAAAAACCATTCTGATTCATATATTTCCTTTAAAAATGAAATTGCAAAGCTTCGAGCTAGCGGGGACATAAAATCTGGGTTTTTTGGTGTTGCCTAGAACCAAATGGGACGAGTTTGTGTACAGAGATATGCAATAAATGAGGTTGTAGATCTGTTTGAAGAAGCCAGGCATGTTTGGGAACAAGAGTATGGACTTTATCATCCAGACACACTAGGGCTATACGGCAACCTGGCTGGTACTTATAATGCTATGGGCAGGTGAGTTTGATTTATTGGTTGCTTTGGCCAATTTCTGTGTAATTTGATATTTTTTACATCTTTTAATTTCTTACACCTGCTATCTTTTTCTTTGGTATTTTAGCATTTATACATAGTTTGGTGGGAATAATCAGGAGAGTTCTAATAGTTTTGTTAACCACATGTGCCAAGACTTTTGTGACCATCTTGAAACACTGAAAAGATTTAAAGAAGATATACGGGAACCAGCAAAAAAATATCCATTTATGCTTCAATATCTCTTGATAGCATGAGATCGTGTTTCTGAATGTAATAGCTCTTTTGGATAAATGCACACAATGATGGAAAAATTCAATTACTTTTTTAGTCAATTGCAAATAAATTGATGCTTATTTGAAAATTATATGTGGATTGTTCGACTTACAATTGCATCTGGGGTGTTCACTTTGTTGACATTACTTAAAAGTTTTGTCCTGATGTTTTTTTAGCTGTGGTGTTTTCTTTGTTCTCTTTCACTAGTCCTGATGTTTTTTAACTGTGGTGTTTGCTTTGTTCTCTTTCACTATGTGATGATCCTAGCTGTGCCAGAAATCTTTGTTCATGGTTTTTAATGATTCCAGGTTGGGTGATGCGATTGAGATCCTAGAATATGTGGTCAGAATAAGGGAAGAGAAGCTTGGAACCGCCAATCATGATGTATATGATGAGAAGAAAAGGTTGGCGAAGCTACTCAAAGAGGCAGGCAGGGTCAGAAACAGAAAGGCAAAAATCATTGGAATCTCTTCTTGATACCACACATCCTATAGCACTATTATCAAGTAAAAAGATTGAAGATTGAAAGTGTAGAGATCATGACAAAAAAGATGCGGTTTGTTCATGTGCGAATAATATTAATTTTTTATTATAAAGATGGTTACAGCTTCTTGCTAATATATGTTGGGTGTGGGCATTCCTTTCGGTATGCTCTTTATTTTTTTGTCCGTTCATGATTGTTATTCTCTTCATATGTCTTGTATTGTTTAATACTGTGAAATGTATAAATTTACCTGTGAATCTGTTATTGGATGTGGATCTCTGTTTTTTAAAGATGATTTACAGGATAATAATTTTATGGCCTGGTATCAACTGCACTAGCTCCATTTGATGATCACATTAGTATAAAGTTGAGCTCCTTTTTCTTGGCAATCATTAGCTTGATACTTGTTCTTTAACAGTAACTAACTCAGTGAAAATCCCATATGGCAAGGAAAATATGATCATCTCCCATGCACTTGTTTTGGCTTTTGGGTTCATGATGGTTAGAAAGGCAGATAATAAACTCAAAGCATCCACAATTTTCTCATTGTTTCTCTTCTGGATGAGAAACAGGTTTTAGATGTTAAATGTCCAAATGACTTGGTGCATATAATGTTTAGACTGAGGTAAACAATGGTTTATAAATCCATGCATTCTTGTTATTGTTTACTTAGACTTAAATGATGATTATTACTATTGTATTTACATGTTGACCCTTTTCAGTTTTTAGGGGAAGTAGATATCACTGATTTTTTGGAAGTTTGTCGCTGTTAAAAGGTCTAAAGCTGGGAATGAAGCTGCCATGTCTCAAATGAACAAGAAACCAGCTCGTAGTAGCCACATTGAAGGGAAAGCGACTTCTTTCGCAATCCTTCTCTTACAGTTGGGTAGGTGAGTGATTCCGCAGTGACACATTCACAGCTTTTTCACAGGCTGTGCATTGGTCATGGAAAGACAAGCTGCTGCAGTCATCTTGCGCTTTTCTCCTAGCAGGCATGCCTATCCTCACCCACTCTTCCATTAAATCACTGTAATTAAACGGTTGAATCAGTTTCAAAAAGCAGCCATAAATTTAGCAATCATTCAAAATTGTCAAGGAAATATGGATCTGCATAGCGCCAGCTCTTACGTGCTTGAGTTGTCATCAGATGGTGTAAGCATGAGCGTTCTTATTCCAGCACAGCAGCTGTGTCCAATTACTAGTATGTTTTCAACCTGTTAGCATTTTTGCATCCTTATTCCAATACATGCCATGGTTTTCAAGAAACTTGCTCTGGAAATTCTGTTGTTA
>JAURVB010008023.1:0-12078 GCA_033002965.1 Piper betle | reverse complement strand
GCATGTATTGCTGTAAAATCGTAACCGAAGCTAGAGTTTTATAGCATGGGCCCTAAATTTATTGTTTCACTATGTTTGACTTTGGGTTGCTATACCATGATGGTTTGCATCTAAGTGTACGAAAAACGTGGTTTTCCCTCCCTAGAGCCGAACATTCCTACTCTAGACCACTGCCAACCGGTGACCTCCGGCCTTTCCGTCACGACATTTATGATCGAGGGTGTTCTTTTGATCGATTTGGGCCGTTGCCGTTTGCTGCTGCCGGGAAGGCTAAAAGTTATGCTGATCATTTGGTGCACTGCCGGGTTTGTTGCCATTTTCCGGCCCGACACCACTCTCCATTGAGTGCTGCCACCGACGTGTTTCCAGGTATCGCGGCTGTCAACTCCAACCGGTCGTCAGCCTTGCTTTGCCACCAGAGCCTCCCAGTTAGCTGTGATAATAGCAGGGGTGTTTTGCGTAAAGCCTTCGATCTGGAGTTCTTCTCTTTATCCCTGCTTTGTTGACTGTTTCTGAAGTTCCATGTTTGGGATTTATCTTTTAGCTCCATTTGAGATGATTTCTAGTTCTTTGGATTCCTCGTAGTGTGTAGAATCATTTCATACCATTCTCATATTTTTCATATTTTTTGATTTATTAGCAACTATCAAAATAATAGATAATTATTATTTTAATGCAATTAATTTTATTTGCTGATTTAAAAATTTTAAAGTATTTTTATCAAATTTTTATGTCAAATTGCACAAAACCTCCACAAAGTGAAGTTTATCAATACGGAGAACTACCATTTTGCTCAACGCTTGAAATATCCCATCGATTGGTCATGTGTTTGGTTGCATGATCGGCTACGGATTGCAACACGTGGAATGACAGAATATAACTGATCCGTTGCCAAATTTCACTTCAGCAATTGACACAACTTTGGGTTTTGGTCAAAAGACGTTCGATTGGTTGAATGATCTTTGAGCTGTCGACCATCACAAAGAAACGAGATCTTTAAATCCCTAACCCCCAAATAGGGGACTCACCAAGCCCTTGCCGATTGCCGCTGCCGCCAGACCACTGCTGATCGTCGCTTCCTTGTCCTCTTGCTGTTTCGTTGCAGTGCAAAGCAGTGCTTTTTTTGGTTTTTCACAAGTTTGGCTAAATGGTTACTCCTGGGAAGATGGGTTGGTGGGCACCGTGTTGGCTCAAGGAATAAGCTTCAATAACCCAGTGATAGCAAAAGAGCTCACTAAAATGGGCTTTATATTTTGGTAAATCCTCACATCCAAGATCCTTCCCTAAGTAAGACATTTCAACGAGCTATCCACATATGTGGAGTATACCATGTAGAGGATCATTTTCGAGATGAAGATAAACTTGTCATCATTCATACACAACCAAATGTTCTAGTACCAGAGCCAAAGGAGAGCATGCTTACTGTTACAGCCTTGATTCGTGGACGTCCCGGGAACCAGGGTTTGGGTGTTGTTCCTGGATTCCCTACGTCCATGAATGGGATAGCAGTGGTTATCCGAGTGGTGGAAACAACACACCAAGGCTAACCCGTGATTATGTTGCAGTCCAAACCGAGTTGCACGACGCTGCTGGAGGACCGAGCATGCCGGTGGAGCAAGGCGTCGGGAACAGCAGCAAGTGCCGGCATTTGGGTCGGTACATGGTGTGCCGAGCAATGCCGGGTCTGGGTTCGAAGAAACCTCAAAAGCAGCAAGGTCGTATCGAGGTGCGCTAGCGAGTGCTGTGATCGAGCACTGGCGCTAGGCGCTGCGTGGTGATCGGTATTTGGACCGATCACGCTACCGGGAGCAGCAGCAGGCACGCGCGAGCGAGCGCGCGAGCGAGCGCGCCGAGCGTCGCGCAAGTGTGCGCACAGGCGGACGCGCGCGGGCGAGCGCGCGCGGCATCGGGTGCGCGCGGGCGTGCGCGCACGAGCGAGAGCGCGCGGGCGAGCGCGCGCACGACGAGCGCGTGCGAGCGCGCGCGGACGAGCGCGTGCGGGCGCGCGAGCGGGTGCACGGGCGCGGGTGCGCGAGCGCTGCATGGTGCATGGGCGCGGGCATGAGCGGCATGCGGGTACCGCTGTTTGGTGCGGTACTGGGTCCTGATCGGTAGCGATGCGCAGATTTGGGCGACGCAGCGGTGGACCATTGCTGGCAGTTGGTCGGTAGTTGCTGCAAGGTTGAACCAAGGCCTAGGGTCGAGCCGTGGTGATCGAGACGGGATCCTAGCGGTGCAGCCGACGGTTTGGGGATAAGCTTCCTGGACGTTGCTGGAGTATCTTGGTGAAGATATGCAGTTATCCAGATTGGGCGTTGCAACAAACTGCTGAAGATAAACTTGAAGGCCGTTGGATGAACCTGGATGGGAGATGGTCTAGGTTGCTGAACACGGTGGATCTTGCAGATCTCTGGAGTTGAAGATGCTGGCAGATTCGGAGTTATCTTGGAGCAGCAGTTCGTGAGTATATAAGGGTTAGGCCAGACGTGGAGAAGGTAACTTCTCTTCGACGGACTGAAGAGGGGGCCGATTGGGTACTTGTTCTCGTGGTGAGACTTGCTGATCGGTGTGCAACGTGAGCAACCTGGAGAGGGAAGAAGCGAAGGAGTTGCTGCAGCCGGCGCTGGGAGTAGTGCTGGAATTCCAGACGCTTGCTTGAATCCAAGGTGCACGTTGTGAGGTTGCTGGTGTTGGCAACTGGGAGGGTTACTCGGGCCAGGTAATCCTTGTGTGAGTTCCTTTGTATTTTGGGTACATTGGGGCGAGGCTGTGGGGGCTGTCCACAAGCCGAGCGAGTGCTTGAGAGGAGTCGAGTACTTGTAATTCCTTGTATTGACAGATTAATATATAAGGTTGGGGTTTCCCCGTATATCTGTGTTGTGTTCGTTGTCTGACGTTTTAGGCAGGGAACCTTAGTACCGGGTCGTGGTCGAGGTTTACAAGGCGACGGTGGTTGCTGAGACGAACAGGGACAGAGGCACGATCTCTACCAGGCGTGTTGCTGGTAGGGCGATCGGGCAGTGCTGCGGTGGTGGTGCTGTTTGACTCCTGGAACAGCCTATCGGCAAGGCGTGCCGATAGCCAGGAGTGCTGTCGAAGTGCTGGTGCGTGGCCAGACACGGGTGATCGATCAAGGGCGCTGTTTGAGGGCAACACCGAACGGGTGGATCTGCTGGACGTGCAGGGGTCAACCTCGGTGGTGCGTATTGCGGCCGAACACGAGTGTAGTGTTTGTGGCCTTGGCTCCCGCTATTGCGTGTTGAGTAACAGGCTGAGTGTTCCCAGGGAGGGAATACGCCGCACAGGCAGGGACTCGGAGGCGAAAATTCGACCTCACGAACGGGTCTGTGACAGCCGCCATGGCTGCTGGTCGGCCACCATTAATGGTAAATTAAGGTCCCCATATAGGGTGTAGTTTGAGTTTCATGAGATAGCAGCGGATAAAGATTGGATCTTTGGGGTTTTTCCAATAGGATCAGTGGGGTAGATAGAAGATGGGGTCTGAAATTGGGTGGAAGGAAAAGAAGACGTGCTGGTCAGGTGCTTGTTTATGTGGCCGACTAGAGTAGTCGTCATGGGTTTGGTCGGGTGCTATTTATGTGGCCGACTAGGGTAGACGCCATGGGTCATGGGCTGATTATGTGACCGACATGGAGTCACCATGGTCAGGTCGGGGTTGCTGATTGGGTGGCCGGAATGGGGTCGCTAAGGACTGGTTGAGGGTTGCCATGTGGTAGCCGAGTTGGAGACGCCATGGAAGCAAATGGAGGCCGCCACATTACTGGTTGGTCGCCATGCATGGTGAAAATACTGGCTTTCACGGGTTGACTAAAATAAAACTGGGTGCTTTGGGGTCGTTAAATGAATTGTTAAAGTAGAATGGCAACGAGGTAAATATGTGAGAACTCGATGCGGTTGAGTTAGAATATAAGGTAAATACAAAAGAATTAAGTATGGGACATGTTAATAATTAAATTATCAATTAGATAATGGGGATTTGGTTGGGGATAATTAATAATTAATTATCATTAGAATTGATGAAAATTTAATAAGAAATGAAGAATAACATGAACTAATTACATCATTTAAAATTGATAGTATATTAGTCATGTAAGTTGCATGTAGGTTCATGCAAAATTATTTTTAATAATTAATTTTATACTAATGTAAATAGTGGAATGTACTTGATTTGTTTTATCTATTATACTATTTAGTGCTGTAATCACTAACGCGGAATGCCTCTACAGGTGTGCAGATGCGAAATTAGGTGATTGACAACCAGAGCATGGAGCAAAATAAATATGGGGACTCCCTTTTTATTTATTTGAGAAATAAGTGTGGCTATTGTGAAACGGTCCAAGACTGTCGGGTGTTTATATATGTGTTTGTTAGAAATGCTAGACATATTTGTTAAATTGTGAGTAACACCTAGCCAGCTAGGCCCACAATGTCGTGAAAAATGGCAGGTCGTTACAAGTCGGGATAGCTGGAAGACATGTTATTGGACTGTTATTTTTCTAGATTGTTTGCATGGCAATGGTATTTTGGTTCGGTTGATGGGGCTTATTTTTATGAGATCCCTCAACTTAGTCTCACATCTAATAACTATTGGGATAAGATCTTATTTATAAGTGAGAATGGATTATTGATCTTTAACTTGATTCACTAAGTTTGAAGAGAGGACTTAGCCCATTACGTTGTACTTTCAGCTGGGTCATTACAAATGGTATCAGAGCAACCTCGTTCCGTTCTAGATGGTGGGCTGGACTACGAACGTTGGCTAAGGCTACCGGTTACGGGCCAGAGAAGGACGTGTGCTACGGCTAGCAACGGAGGCTGTGTGTAGGACATTCGGGGACAAAATTCCCTAAGGTGGGTTGATTGTGAGATCCCTCAACTTAGTCCCACCTCTAATACCTACCGGGCAAAGATCTTGTTTATAAGATGGAATGGACTATAGATCTTTAACTTGGTTAACCACTTTTGAAGAGATGACTTAGCCCTATATGTTGCACTTTGGGCCGAGTTATTACAAATGGTATCAAAGCAACCTGGTTCCGTATTAGATAGTGGGATGGACTACGGATGTTGACTAAACTGGATTGTGAGATCCCTCAACTAAGGCCGTGTGTAGGAATTTCAGGGAAAAAATTTCCTAAGGTGGGTGGATTGTGAAATCCGTCAACTAAGTCTCACATCTAATAACTATGGGGATAAGATCATGTTTATAAGTGAGAATGAACTATAGATCATTAACTTGGTTAACCACTTTTAAAGAAATGACTTAGGCCCATTACGTTGCACTTTGGGCCGGGTCATTACAGGTGGTATCAGAGCTGTGTTTCCCATGGAACCATGCAAATCAATCACTACCTTGTTGAAAGTGTAAGAGTCCACTGTCCCAAGGATAAATTTTCTTTTATATACGAATTGATCATTCCTTTAACGAATTAAATTTCATTATTTTAGATGGTAAATAATTATGGGTGTGCC
Source organism: Piper betle (assembly GCA_033002965.1). Taxonomy (NCBI): domain Eukaryota; kingdom Viridiplantae; phylum Streptophyta; class Magnoliopsida; order Piperales; family Piperaceae; genus Piper; species Piper betle. Next base: position 6,585 of record JAURVB010008023.1, on the reverse strand, counting down.
ACTTATATGTCATATCGCATGTGACGCTCAAACCAATGAGCATATATGGGATGCATTTACAATCAGTGGTGTTATTTAGGTAGTATGGGTGGTATGGGACACTTGTGCTATATGGATAACTGTGTCTGGCACAGTGTACCCCACTTTAGCTATGCATATGAGAGGCAATAGCTTAAATCAAGAAGAAAAATGCTAATTTTTCTCCTCATAACCCTATTTTATTTTGGAAGACGAAAATTCCCAAAAGCTAGGGAGATTGCAAAACCCTGGTTTTTCTCTTTATTATATTTTTGAGGACAAAAATTCCCAAGCCGGAGAGATTGTAAAAGCATGAAAAAAATAATTAGGTTATTTTAGGGTTTTGTAAATCTTAGAACGAACCGTAAATATTATTTAATTAAATTAATTCTTGAAAAATTTAATATTATAAATTATCAATTTTGACCTTTAGTGTATCAGTATATTGATATTTATATTATTTTTAGGATTTAACATCCATTCGTATGATATTAATAATTTCTTTTTATCACACAAATATCTTTTTGAAGTCCACACATCTTTATAAAATTTAATGTAATGATTTCTTGAATTCTACACATATTTTTCTATAGAAAGGAAAGTTTTGTTGTTAAATGAAACATCCTCTGGATAGTTTGTGAGGACATTTAGCTTTAGAGAAATTTCATTCATATTAGGATCATGTATCGTAGTTGCGGGGGCAGCACCCTTGAAAATTACTATGTGGGAGTCTTGGTCAACATGAGATCACATTCGACCACCATGTGCCGAGCACAATTGGGGTCAATGAATTGGCTAAGTTTGACACGAGGCAGCACTGAGGTGAAAGAGGTGAAAGAGGTGACAGGGCGCAATGCTGCAAAATAGCTCATTATGCGCTTGTGATACCGAGAGGGTGAGTCAATGGCAAATGTTAGTAACTACAGGCCGAGGGCCACGTAGCGTTTGTACGCATACAAGGTATTGTAGCTGGATGGGCGGCCACCCTCCTAGCATATTAAGAGCTCAGCATAGGCTCATAATCACTAAAAGATGCAATTCAAATATTGTGGAATATATTAATTGTTTCTTGTAATGATATGACTTAGTGTTTTTATCACTAACGCGGAATTGCCTCCACATGTATGAGCATGGAAGAATGGGTAGAGTTGGTACAGCTAGAGGACAATGAAAAAACATGAAATGCATGAATGAGAACAATTGGGTTCTAATGGAGTCCTACATGCATGCCATGACATGCAAGTAAAGACAAGACAAAACAATAAATGAGAAACCAAAAGAAAATATATACTACTACAAAAAAACGGACAGAATTTTCCCTAAAGTATAATAAGGGCCAACCTATCCAGAACAAGGGTATATAAACATTTTATAAAAATACGATAAAATATAACAATCTACGGTGGCATTCAGTCATTATCTCATTTGTTTTCATCTGAGCCGAGTCTGAACTCCAAAGCTCCCTACTCATTCACAATTATCCGCTCGTCTCATAAGAAGCAATTTATCAAGACAAAAACATTCTAATATCATTCACACAGCATTAACACACCATCATTATACATTACACGCAGCAGGTATATGTGCTGCATTGCAGTACCCGCAAACCTCCACACTTCTCCGGGTTTGAGGAACTCAAAGGTGGAGTTGTTCGGATCCTTCGGGAACGAAGTGGGTTCTCCCAGCTCCAGAGCCCGCTCTTCAGAGCACACGCCCTATTTGAAGGCCTGGCCGTTAGTAACCCTCATTCCATCTCTCACCAAAAATGTGAAAACAATACATATATAGGCCTGGGTTGGGATTTATACAATAGGCCCGAAGGCAACTAGTGGTGGATCTTAATTTCGAAAACTGACTCGAGGGATCTCATCCACGAGGGTTATTAATCCGAACAAAACTGTTGGCAAAATGGCCCGAGTCAAGTGGGATCCGATAAAATGCCACTTAACTTGTCCTGCACATGATAAATCAAATACACAATAGAATAGCATAAATCAGAGAACGAGTCCTAAACGGACCTGATAGAAGCTCCAAACGTGTCCACGCGCCTAGGCGGCGAGCTCCTACACCGTACCTACACAATCAAGCTAAAAGCTAACGCCCGCATGATGAATCACACATCCTATAGCATGCACACACAATCAACACAATCACGCATCAATCATCACACATTCATCCTAAGTCAATTCTAGTGAGTTTTCAATCTACGTTTCATGAAATCAGGGTAATTAATTAGTTCACCTAATTAATTCCTTACTTTTCCATTTTAACACTCATCAATCAACCAATTTCATAATTTTTATTAAATTACACACAAACATACAAACACGTCAAAAACACGAAAATTCATCTAATTATCTAGTCTAGCATGCTTCCCTAATAATTATAAAATTTAAGAATTTACGTCGGAGTAATTTATACCTCGCGTCGTCGAAAATCGGCGACGGCTAGGGTTTCCATTTCGTGGCTCGAAACTCGAATTCGGCACCTAGCGGCGTCCGAAGTTCGATCGGATTCGACCGGGTGCGTTCGGCGGATGATCCGGCGAATTTCCCACGAATCCAATTTTCCGGCAGTTTTCTGGCGAGTGTCGGCGGTTTCCGGCGGATTCCGGCGATGATTCTAGACGGGGCAATCAGGGGGTCTATCGGCACCAGCTCGACGAGCTTGGTTCGATGGTGGTGTCAAACAGGGTAGCCGGGGTGGCGATGGCTATCGGCGGCGGCGTCAAAACGGGCGGCGGCGGCGGCGTACTCCGATCGGGGCTACGGCCGGCCTCGACGGCGGTCGGGATGATGGGGGAAACGTCGGCGACGCCGAGAGGGTGAGACTGGTGGTCACAGCGGCGGCGACAGCGACGGCGACCGAACGGCGGCAGAATCTGGCTCGGAGTGGCGACGGCCGAGGAGGCTTCGTGGAATCACGGCGGCGGCTGGCAGGCGATCGGTGGTCGTGGTTTGTCGGGACGATACGACGACGGCGAGGGGACGACGGGCCATTGGTTCCGGCGGCGGGGCAGCAGTCGGCGGCAAGGATAGGGCGGGGTCAGGCGGTTAGGGTTTGGAGGAAAAGAAAAAGACGATCGGGGAAGATGAATGGGCGTGCGATGGCATTTTTTGTAAATTAAACTTGACTCGCCTCCGACTCGAGTCAATAATAATAACTATCTCCTAATAAATCCTTAAAAAAATTCAGAAAAATTGGGAAAAATCTCGTAAAATCAAACGAACACAACAACATCCAAATGATATGTTCTATAACAAATAACCCACCCAAACTCACCTATATCGCGTCCTAATTCGTCATTCGGCCCTTAAAATATTCTACGTTCAAATAAAAATAACAATCAATACTGCATTCCTCCATATACTTGATAACCCATTTTTCATCATCTTTTTGACGTTATCATCGAATACTTGAGTATACATGACCCTTATCGCTCATAACTCACAGCTGGCCTCAACTCAGCTTCGCGGTCCATGAAGCTGACTCTCCTCAAACCGACGGTTGAACCGACTGGTTCGCTCTCGTAAAACTCTGACTCGAGTCACAGGTTTTACACCAAGTATAGGAGGTAACTTCATGGTACTGTTTAGGGCTTACAATGCAAGTAGCCGATGGTAGACCTATCTAGGGGAGACAACTTCACCTCATCTTGGGAGGGACACGAACAAGGACTTCAATCAAACCATACCATGGTTACCAGATAGAGGGACACAAGTATATGTTCATCTTAATTGATAGCTTTGCTTGAGAGTCTACCTCAACGATAGAAGTCATGTGAATCAAGATTAGTGCTACGAATCAGTAAAGGACGGAAGGTCACACACCACTGAAGAACGGACAAGACACATGTCAAACTCACTATGAGTCCTCGTAGACTCGAGGAGAGATAGTGGTTCTTTGGGTCGTTTGAACCCTATCCATTTAGAAGTGTGTGACTAGTATGGTATTGAGAAATATATGCCTATCGTTAGTTGATTGAATTAATTGGTTGTTCCATAGGCAGGCCACCTATGGCAGAGTCCAACCATGATGATCTTAGAGACATGTCCATGGACCAACCCATATGTTTGAACCACCCAGTATCATGTACAGAGTTTCATTATCCCATTTTGACTCAGACAAAGATCTTCACATCACCACAGATAGAGTGCTATACATACCTAGTAGAATTTTTTCAGTTTTGTGTACTCTCCCAACACACCTGATGTCAATCCAAGTGAGGATGAGACACCTAGTTTGAGTCCTATAGGAGTGAGACCATTTTTTTTACGTGAGATCCAGTCTCTTTCCATGTGATCAAAGATGTCAGACAGAGCTGAGCCTTCACCCAAGTATTTCTACACTTGCCCTTCCAGATATATCAGTTATATTATATATTTTCTAGATGGTTGAGACAAGCAGACATTTACTAGTGCATGTGCCAACGACCAGATGCAGACTCTATAGTTCCATGCAGAGTATGCATACTCCATCAGACACGTTGCACATGTACAAGAGATCTCACTATCATTCCATCACAAAGAGCCCCTTCAACAGCAATTAGTGGTTGTATAGATAGTTACGAGAGCCACAGTATTTAGTAGACTCATAGCAGTTGTCCTTGTTCCATTATGGAACAAAGTGAGATATTTGAACGACAGTGACCTGGTTAGCAGTCTAGTTCCTCTTATAGGGACACCTGAGTGTTTGTCATAGACTGGCGACAGTGAACCATACTACTCATTAGCATATACTCTTATATGGTACTAGAGTCCACCATATGCTAGCAGGACACCCTAGTATCACCGTAGGACTTGGAGTAGAGTGCCTTGAGGGTACATATAGTTGGCATGTCACATTGATGAGGATCAAGGCGACATGGGTAGATGTTAGGCCATATATCTTGCACCGAGATAGTCTTTCCTGATATAGCTCAGACTAGTACCGTGAAGTATTTTAAAATACCTGCTTGACCACCCAGTAGACCCTTAGGGGTGAACCTAGGTTTTTCTCGCTAAGGTCATTGCATTTCAGTTCCCATTCGAGCATGTATGGTCAATCTAGCCATATGATTCTAGCATGAATGCTCAGTCCTGTCAGATGATTCTAGCATGTATGACATGTTTCACCAGATAATTTGACCATGTGTAGTCCGTCTAGCCAGATTATTAAGGTGCTAGCGACCTTCGTCATTGTTCAGAGTTTCCCAGATCTTCCACAACTTTCCACGATTTCACTGTGTTAACGCCGCCACCACTTTGGCTCGTCGCTAGCGAGTCTACGGACCTCCCCAGCTGTCACGGGGCTGATTCTAGTACCCAAAATTTTTCGATCCCAATTAGTCCTGTGTGGCGTATTCTCACCACGAGAACACTCAGCCTAACACCAAGTACGCTTGATAGAACAATAACGGAAGCCAACGCCACAAACACCAACCTTTTGTGTTCGGTCAAATCAACTACCGTTCCACCAATCAACACCCTGCTCGTTCACTACGATGTTGGTACCACACTAAACACCAACACAACACTCCTAGCTATTGACATGCCTTGCCGATTGGCTATTCCAAGAGTCAAATAGCACCACACGCAGCACTGCATGATCGCCCCAAATACCAATATGAGTATTGGGGTCGTGCGTCTGCCCTTCCTCGTCTTAGCAACCAATTACCATAATTGACTGCCTTGTAAACTTCGACCGCAACCTGACTACAGAAGTTCCCTGCCTAAACGTCAGCCAACAAGAAAACAAACAGATTACGGGAAAAACACTTCCCAACCTTATATTAATTCAGATAAGGATTACAAGCACCCTACTTTCTCCTTCAAGCACTTGCTCGGCTTGTGGACACCCCCCACAGGCTCGCCCCAATGCACCCCAAATACAATGGAACTCACGAGATCACTCTAACCCCGAGTAACCCTCCCGATTGCCAACACCATTAACCCCATAACGTGTACCTGGATTCCAGCAAGCGTCGATGAAGTTCTAGCGCTATCCACCAGCACCGGCTGCAGCAACCCAATGGCTTCCTTCTCTCCCAGCAGTATCACGTTGCTCTCCCTCACAATGGGAACACGTCTGGAATTCTCTTCAAACGTCGGGATCTCTCCTCTCTCACAATGGAAAAACCCTCCTCGATCTGTCGATCCTTTTTTCCAGCCTTCACCCTGTGCATATATATATCACGCCCTTCTTCTTCAAGATAACTCTGGATCTTTGCCAGCATCTTATCCCCAAAGATCTGCAAATCTCCACCGCATCCAGCAACCCAGCCCTACTCCAGAAGTTAGTTGCCATCTTCACCCGTCACCGGATATGGAGATCATATCTTCTCCAAGATATGCCCAACAACTTCCATGATGTTTCCTCACAGACCCGTCAGCTGCACCGCTAGGCACCACGTCTCACCCACTGGCTCGACCCTAGCCGTTGTCCCGTCATGGTTCAACCTCATCGCCGTGTCCAGCAACCACCAACCCCAATGCCGGCAATGGCCTACCGCTGCACTGTCCAACATCTGTACCACTCCATCCTGCAACAGACGCCCAGCGCAGAACACCACTACCGCTCCACCAGCAT